>LR990087.1:10324099-10489776 GCA_905147235.1 Erynnis tages
TGTTCATTATAAAATACTTTCAGGTAATGGGGGTTAACGATATTTTCCCTATAATTAGAACACTTTGCCAGTCCAATCAGCCAATAACAAAAACGACCGCGTCCGGACAAACGTCGGATGCCCTCCGACTAGATGGCGCGACGATCTGCGCCACTTGGCGGGAAGAAACTGGATGAGCCGAAGATCAAGCTCAATGGCGTGCCTTGGGAGAGGTCTACGTCCAGCAGTGAACCGATTTGGACTGATATGGTGATGATGAAGTTTTTATACAACAGATAATAAAATTATAGCATTCAAATTAGAGGTACGTGAACTGCGAACACAAAATTAGGAACAACTATTTCAGTCTCCAGAAGTGACACTTACTACTCAGTGATTCTTGTTAGTGGGTCGATGCGGTTTACTTTGTACTGCATAAACTACCTAATGCTCTGTTAGTGCTAAAAACAAAAACCACTATGTAGTACGAAACCAGTAAACAGAACAGCAAACAGTCCAGTCGGTGAGCGTAATTCATTTTAATGAGCCATTTCACAAATGGACAAAGCGCCGCGTGCTCTTTGAATTTAGTACAGCCATTTAATTTTTAGTTGTAATTTTTTAATCATTCAGACTTTGTCTTGTATTGTAAATTATTAAAATTTGTAGATTTCCAGTTCATTTCCAGTAAAGTCCAGTCGGTGAACGTAATTCATTTTAATGAGCCATTTCACAAATGGACAAAGAGCCATCTTTAATCGTTTTAGGTAATCGTTTTTTAATCACTAGTCTTTACTCTTATTACTTTAATTTGTAAATACTCCTTTAAGATACAAACATCGTTTTTATTGTAGAACTAGCTGTGCTGGCGACTTCGTCCGCGTGGATTTCTAAAATAAAAGTAGCTCATATTACTCCTTATTACATCAGCTACCTGCCAGTAAAAGTCCCGTCAAAATCGGTCCAGCCGTTCCGGAGATTAGCCGGAACAAATAAGACGGACAGACATTACACACAGTCACTCCAGTTTTATTAATTTGTACAGATATGAGTGTGGTTTTTTTACATACATACAATAGTTACTACTTTTATCAACTTTTTCTGCAGGGATCCTTACCTTATTATAACACTACAGTATAGTAACGTACGCAAGATACAACCATAATAAACGGAAAATTTTCCAAGTCGCCGACACTTTTTGTCCGAGTATTACGGGGGAGTACCCCATTAATATGTATTGGCACCATCAGCTATAGGTATACGAAAAATAGAGCAATTTCCTGTTCCCTACTCCAAGCAATTTATCCCTCAATTTTTATTCTAAGCAGAATTTCGGGGATCCATTTTCACGAGCAAACAAAAACACACTTTATTGGATACAATTTGATCCAATCCTGTCAGATAAATACATATTGCCTGTTAGTTTTGGGAGTAAAAAGTTGAATCTAATTCGATAACGTTACTTGTTTGTTTCATTTGAAGTGTATTGCTATTTACCTATTAGATGGATAGTTCTTACTAAAATTAAAGAATGACTAAGTGATCACTGCAGTTTATGGACGACCAAATCTCAAATCCAACCTTAGAACTGCGAAAAGTTGCAAGCATAATACAATGAAAGTAAGTAGATACATTGCTACTCCGGACTGTATAAATTATAATATGATCAAATCGAACTTCACTTTAACATTACATTATTGTATAATTTTACTTCCTTTCAAAGCATGTTTTACAAACTTTTCAATACATTTTTTTCTAATAAAAGCAAACTTTTTTATTATTTTGTTTGTTACCTAATTGCCATAAGACAAACTGTTTGAAACTAATGTGTGGAACAGAAGCCTGACATAATTATAAATGTTACATACTCGTGATATATAAAGTGAGTACAACATAAAGTCCGCCATGAAGCAACAACACGCGCGACGTCCGCCGCGCAATGGCTCATTAAAATGAATTACGTGCCAACGAGCGCCATTGTCCCTACCCTGGGTAAGAGTTTTAGAGGTAAAATAAAATGCTATGTATTTTTGAAAGCTATTTAGTTGTGAAAATTTTAAATAAGTAACAAAAAATCTGGTTCTTACAACAAACTGTAATGTTCAAGGCATTGTGTTCGAACGCTCTTAAATGGGCGATAATTTTAAGGAAGTTTGAAAAATGACTGGATATTTAGATGTATGTTTTAACACACACCAAAACAAAGTAACAAGTTCTATATTTGTTTTGTGTTTAAAAATAAAATGGTATTCACCTACTGACTTACCAGAATACCTCCAACTAGTTACTTACTTACTACATACTAGCTTAATTTCTTGACCTATGAATATTAAGTTTGCCAGATTCGAATAGTTAATGTAGCGTAAATGTCTATTAAAGACAAATTGTAAGTTTTAACCCCTAAATGTGGAAATTGGGGTTGAAGAGGCGTATACATCTACCCCGTGTGTAAGAGAAGCCCGACATAATTATAAATGTTACATACTCGTGATATATAAAGTGAGTACAACATAAAGTGCCTCATGAAGCAACAACACGCGCGACGTCCGCCGCGCAATGGCTCATTAAAATGAATTACGTGCCAACGAGCGCCATTGTCCCTACCCTGGGTAAGAGTTTTAGAGGTAAAAATAAAAGGTTAATTTAGAATCACGTAAATTATATTCTATCTACAATAGTCTACAGTATGTTACGGCGATAAAGTTTGAAGGCCTTTGATTTAATATCAGAACTTTTTTAAATTAATACTTTTAATATGTAAATAAGCAATGTTTAGACTTATTACAGGTGTTGAAAAATATCTTCAACAAAATTAAAAAATCCAATTTCAAATTAATTCTAAAATAAAATTTTATCGCCAAGTTTTTTACCCGAAGAATATTTTATTTCAAATTAAATAGGAATGTGTAACCGAATCGAGATCCATAATTATTTTAATTAAGGGCAGAAATACTAATACAATTGAAATATAAGTATCGGTAGTTAGTTTAATCATAGTAATACGTAGATATCATATTATTATAGGTAAGTTGATGTGCATCTGTCCACCGTCCCGCACTAGTCCAGCGTGGACTAAGGCCTACATCCTTCTCATTGTAAGATCAGATCTGAGCCTGCAGTGGATCACTAACTGGTTACAAACATGCACACTGCACAATATATTATTATCTTAGCCCACCAAAAAATTCGTAAAAACAAAAACTGGTACCAAAGGTTTTAAATGAAAAACTTTTGCCAAACAAAAAGTTGATGAAACGCAAACTTGCATAAAATCACTTGGGCGTGTTGAAAGCGCTCAATATACCACTCTACAAAAATCGCTCTCAATAAAACACCGCACAAAAAGTACCTAGGTGAAACCGAACTAAATAAAATAATGGAAAAATACACCACGTGGTGAAACTGAACATTCGTAGTTATATTCATGGTTTTCTTCGAACTAGTAATAATGTAAGGGTATTAAATAGACCTAATTTCATCGACAAAACATCTTCCAAAGACTAGACTCTCTCTTTGTGAAATGACAGCCATTTGAATTTTGTATTATTTTATTGCAGCGGTGATAGCCCAGTGGCTTAGAATTCGACCTCGAATCAAGGGATCCGGGTTCGAATCCCAGTGGCACGCACCAATGACTTTGTAATAAAAGTTATGTGCGATTTATGAAATTAAATATCACCTGCTGTTACGGTGAAGGAAAACATCGTGAGGAAACCTGTATGCCTGAGAGTTCACAAAAAAAATGTTCTCAAAGGCATGCGAAGTCCACCAACCCGCAGTAGGCCAGCGTGGTGGACTAAGGCCTACATCCTTCTCATTGTGAGAGGAGACCCGACCCTGTAGTGGGTCATTAATGGGTACTGACATGACATTATTTTATTATTTTAATTTTTAATTATTTTCATATCATGATCTCTGAACCTAAGTGTTCCACAGAGATGAAAAAGGAATTATTTAGTAAAACGAGAATTTTGTAAATGTTCAAATGTAATAAAAGGTTTTTTACTGATTTTTAAATCAAAAAGTTTACTGACTTTTAAGTTTTTCTATAATTCAATAAATAGCACGTTAATGCAAATATTTTACTTACAATCGCCCGAGGAGTTACCACCTTTCGACCATCTAATAATGTTTCGATTGGAGAGTTGTGATTGCAGGGAATATTAACACGCCCTGACCGAAATACGTCAGGATGCCTAAGCTACCTTTGACTTAGGCACTTTTCAACTTTGTAACAAATACCTAGTAAATTGTTAGTAATGAAACTTCTTACATAAACTTTCCTTATCGCTTAAGCAGTGAATTCAGAACTTTTATGAAGAAAACAACCATTTCTAACTCTCGCTCATACTCAATCAGATTCACCCAGGACACAGAATACTAAAATTATATTACTGAGATTTCGGTATTTTTTTTTGTGATAAATGAAAAGATCATAATTATATAAGTTTTATAACAAAACTATTTTTTTTCGCAATAATTCAAAAGTTATTACAAAATAAAAATTAAGTTTTAAATCCAGTACCGAAGACACGCTGACAAATCCCGAACAAACGTGACGTCATAATGTTAGTTTTCACTCAGTAATAGCCGTAAACGCTGTACTGTTATTAAATAGCTATAAAATTATGACGTCATAATTATGGTGACCAAATATGGCACGTTTATAGTCAGGCGATCTTTATTTAAATAAATTGAAAAAAATGATTATTTTTTAAGTTTTTTGCATTAAATATCGATATTATTAATAATAAAGTTTTGAAATACATAAAAAATCAATACTTTTTTTTTAAATACCCAATTGCATAGGTACAAGACTTGATTTTGGTACAAAATCTTGAAAGAATTTCTTATACTATGGCCGCATAAACTTACTGTTACAAGGTTCCAAGCGCCTGGCAAACGAGAAGACATTTGTAACTAATTACGACTTTTTCTTTTTATGTCGGTTTTAACAGCTCTGTTGAAGGCTCCAAAGATAAGTACCGACATTTATCGGGAATTTTTAGTGCTTTTGATATTCTTAAGTCAAATAATTCCAGAAACGTCTTGCAATCTGATTGACGGGATATAACCCATTCGTAACATGGCAAGGAAACTTCAAAAAATACCATCTTTGTCAAATACGTTTGTGAGACAATCTAGTTTTTAGAACTAATTTGGTAATTTGTTGCCAAAACTCTGTCTTCTAAGTTTTCTACGTTAAATGTATCTATGTACTAGTTGACAATTATAATATTATAATTTACCGTAGTTACCACTGGGATTCGAATCCGGACCCCTTGATTAAGAGGTTGAATTCTTAACCACTGGGCTATCACTGCATTTATAGGTCATAATTAGTCGTAAATGTGTATCTGAGGTTGTGTGGCTATACTACATATTAATTGCAGTTTTCTCGAATTCAACTAGTAAACTCTAGAACAAGCTTTCCCTACTTCACGGTAAGTCTACGGAATGGCACAAGACTAGTCCTAGATTTTATTAGCACCACTAGTTAGTCAGCTGTCCGAGTCTAGACAAGATTTATTTGCGGTGTAACTTGGTTTCTTCCTTGAATTAAATGTTGAAGCATTAGACCGTTTACATTTAACCTGAACGTTAGTTAACTGACAAGTAGGTTTATTAAATGTTAAATTTGTAATTTAACTCATGCTTTCAATCGGTGTTGTGGGTGCCAGGGACACACAATAAAAGAACACCGAACAACACCGAGGCGAGGCGCGAGAGAGCGAGATATGACGAGAGCACCATGTACATACTTGCTCTCTGTCTGTCTCTGGGTGTCTCGACGAGTGTGTACAGCCGCCATGAAATGACGCGTCAGAGATGTACAAAACTTCAATTGTGTGATTCAGGATACCGTGGCGCCCTCTCTTGACAGGTGGCGGAAGTCACCACACTTTGTTATGGGCAAATAGCCGTTTATTATTCAAGCTTCTGGCCGTAAGCTAGAGCTGCTGCCCGCTCTACAAATACCCACACAAACAAGCGCAAAAATACAAAAACAAAATAAGACCGTAATAACAAAAACAGCTAAAATCCCCGACTCCCGGGCGAATTAACACCGAAAACTCATCAATTAATTCCCTACTTAATGAGAACTGGCGACTTTTATCTCATTTCGCTGAAACTTCTTCAACTCCGGACACAATTTTCCTTAAAGGAAAATCTTAAAAAGTTACGGATCCTTTTTAGTGGCTCGGAACTTAAATTCCCCGCAAGTTTTCCCATTCTTAGGGAGTTTCGACGATAAAATGTCTGAATTACACCGGGAAGCTGTAGTGCACTGTTAAATGCATTAATTCCGTTCGTTATTGTGTTTAAAAGTATTTTCATGGACTGCGCTTTTGTCAGCGTTTGTCTTATAGTCAACAGGTGTAAGATGTTTTTATTTATATCGTGATTTATCTGTCCCTGAAAAAATGCACAAGTAAATCTTAAAAAATACATAGTTGCACTATCGAACTAAATTACACATGGTAGAGCTATTATAGCATGCCCGTGGTACCAAGATCGTAGAGTTCTTGTAGTCCGCATAACTCTAGGTGTCGTTGCCGAAGATTCTATATTAGAGGCTTATTAGTCCAAAACTTAACACGCCTTGACCGAAACGCATAATGCCCGCGATATTCGTTCTCTATTTGAGGTGACGATCTTGGTTCGCATGAAACGCGACGCCTCCATATAGGCCCGTAGAAAGGTTTTGACACTCATTTGTGATTGGGCGTAGACCAGGTATCCAAGGGTTGTGATCACTTATTGACTGGATGAGAAGAGCCAAAAATCAACTCAGTGGGAGTCCACGCCTTGGGAGATATTTGAGATGGGACGTAGGTATCTAAGGGTTGTGGATATTCACTGATTGACTGGATGAAAAGTGCCAAAAATAAGGCCCAGTGCCTTGCGAGAGGCCTATGTCCAGTAGTGGACTGTTGCAAACAAACAAAGATAGATTTTATTACGATATCTCGCTTCTGACTGACGGTGAAACCGATCATTTAAAATTTTATTTTAATTTCTAGTGACTCGAAATTTACTGAGCGGTAAATTCAACTGTAAGGATAAAATGGAAAATGGCGGTGTAAGAAATTCGTTCCCAAAATTGTAGTAAAGTCTTTGCATTTAAGATTTTCGTTTGCTAATCTAGTTATAACAGTCACTGAAAACTGTGTTGTCGAGGAGAAAAATGGTCAAAATTAAAATTGAAAGCTTCCGACTTTGCGTAAGTGAAATTTAAAATTATGTATCGTTTAAGTTTAGCCTTCTATTGTATAT
Organism: Erynnis tages; assembly: GCA_905147235.1. Taxonomy (NCBI): domain Eukaryota; kingdom Metazoa; phylum Arthropoda; class Insecta; order Lepidoptera; family Hesperiidae; genus Erynnis; species Erynnis tages. The sequence continues at coordinate 10,331,357 of LR990087.1, forward strand.
CCTAATATTAATCGTGTATTCATTTTTGTCCAAATTGGTTCAACTGCTTTTACGTGAAAAAGTAATGAACTTCAAATGACCATCTTTCACAAACTTTCGCGTTCAAGATATTAGAAGTGAGATAACGAGCCGATAACATTGGTTTACTTTCTTTGGGAGGGCAATATAGTTTACGTACTAAGGTAATTTTTTGGAAAGTTAAACTAATGAATGTGAATATGAAAATGTTTCAAAAAAACCATAAGTTAAAATATAAAACTATAGAAATAGCTGAACTATGACGCAAACGAAGCCACTGTCAAAGCGCTAGGACAAAGAAATAAAGACCATAAAACTAAATGGAAACCCATAACCATACGCCCCAGCAGAATAGTAGAAAACATATTTGTATCCTAACGGAATAGCAAGCTCGCCTCATTTCTCCAAAATGGCGTCCCTCAAAACACGTTTACGAGTTTAAACCGGCGCGAACCGGTTCAATCCAGTTGCCACTGCAAAGTTCTGGCTGAGAAATTGCGTTATGGAGTACGATGTGTCTATCTCGTTTAGTACTTTGTTTTTTTCTGTTTGCTAAGTTAGCAGCTGTGAAGAAATAAAAAGGAATGAAGTTAGGTGTGATTTCATAGGCTTTTTAGTAGTCTTGCTTGAGATTTTTACTAGTATTGCGTATGCCTTGCTTACAAATTGTCAAACAGAGGTAAAGTTTAGTTTAATTCACTATTGAACTTAGCGAAATTTTAAATTTTTGTAGTTGAAGGACTTAAGATTAAATTAATTTAATTAAAACTAAAATTAAGATTAGATTAAATATAATATATTTTTTCCAAGGATTCTCTTTGGTCTACTTTGATTGGAAAAAGTCCTATAAAATGCACATTTTAACACTCCGAAAGGAATTTGTACTGAAATTAGTATTTAGAAATATCTTTAGTTTTTGTGTAGAAAGAAAAAGGGCACTTTTTTAAAAATAAGCAAATTTTGATAACGGTAAGTAAAATATATCATTATTTTTATGTTAAGTCATCACATCCCATAATCCGGATAAGGGTGCCCACATAAATCAATTCATTCATATTAAATCCCAATTCAATGAACCTCGAACACTGCGAATATAAAACAAGATGAGTTTAAATTTCAAGTGGATACCCTCAAATAGAACATGATAAACCGGCGCAAACCGCTTAAAACCGGTTGCTTCCAGTTCGCGTCAGCTCGAACCGGTTATAGCCGGATAGCGGCAAAGATTACACGCGCTGCAGTCGCTTCCGCGGGGTTATTAAACATCTGTAGAGTAAAATGCAAATTAGTCAGAGAATCGCTGGCTCTTTCAGCTAACGACTGGTACTTTGGTCGTAGGTAGTGTTAAGTAACTAGTTTGGGAGCTATGAAATATTGCTTTCGACTTTTCTAATTATAACAGTCCGGTTTCTGTTCACTGTAATGGATGTTTATGGGAACAATTGGCCCAACATTTGCAAAGAATTTGCAGGGAGTACTTTATTTTTCACTTTTCTTTTGATATTGAAGATTTTTAAGAGGTTGTAACCTCTGGAATAAAATATTCAAGAACGACTTCTTCTTTCTTCTTCTTTAAGGCTATCGCCCGGGTCCTAAGAAGTCACCCTAAGAACTTAACTTTCTTAAAAAGTTATGTGCGTTTTATAAAATTAAATATCTCATGCTGTAACGGTGAGGGAAAACATCGTGAGGAAATCACTCAGGCATGCGGGCACCACAATGTTCTCAAAGGTCTGTGAAGACCACCATCCCGCTCTAGGTCAGTATGGTGGACTAAGGCCTACATCCTTCTCATTGTGAGAGGAAAATCGACTCTGCAGTGCTTCAAAATTAAAAATTACAGTTTTTTTATACATACGAAAGAATCAAGATCTATGATTTCTGTAAAATAAAATAGATTCTTTTAAATTAAATAAGTGTAATACGAACCTTTATCATCTTTAACTTAACTGACATAAAAATGGTAGTTACTTGGATTTACCACACTTCAGTGTTACTCCTAAGTCTAGTAACACAATACACTTAACTTGGTAATAGTAACACACAACTTAGCAAACAAGATTCTCTGACGCTGGACTTTCACTGTAACGGAGTTATGAACTTTGAGAACAAGTTAACGAAATGTTTGTTAATGAAATGCAACTTTGTGGTGCCATTGATAGGTATTATTTAGCTGCAACCCTTTGTCCCACTGTTAAGCACGGACTCCTCCCATAACGTAGGCGTGGAGCATACTCCACCACGCTGCTCCAATGCGGATTGGTGCCGAAACGCGCTAGTGGCCAACTCGTGTCGGATGTTCCCAAACCACCCATAGGGCCTTCGACAAGGCTTAACGACTACTATCAGTAATTTAATTCGCCACTAGCGACCACCCATTCAGGTCAGTACTCTAGAAGCCTCTAGAAGGTTAAATCTGCTGTAGGTATAATTATGCAGTGTCAATAGACGACGGTGACCACTTATCATCGGTGCCGTGAATGAACAGTATCGTCAAAGTATTCGTATATTAAAAGTCAGTCATTAGTATATCAGCCTGTCTGGACATTTTCCCATACTAATGGCAGGTTGATACGATTACTATTCGAAACTCCGTGAGTCACGCTCGAGGCTCAAGTCTTCTGTTTACTTACTGTATGAAAAAAATAGTCCCAATACTAAAATCTTTTTCATTTCATACTTAATCCTTCTGTATATAAAAAGTACTTGTCTCAGTACTAAAAGCTTCGTTTCAAAGCTCTGAAAATATAGACGTGTCATGTTATTTCATTAGTTGCTTAAAAGTCATATTCAGAGGTTAATATACTTAAGAAGTCAGTGGTAAGTTTAGAAGTTAATATTTTCATCTTGTAATTCATTTTGTTCCAACTGCTGTACTGTAATATCGACATGAAACTTGACTTGAATGTACGATGAAGTTGAACTAACGTGATGAAGGTGTGTGTCGTATACACAGCGATGAAACTACGACTGGTATTTCGATTTAGGATGGCATATATGAAACTGCTATCTCGACCTTGGGTTGAATTTTTCAAATCGACATTACTGTGACTGATGAGATCTTGATGGAAGCCCAAAGCCAGAACTAAACACTAATTACGATTATAAATGCTAGAGTATCTTTGAAAACAGAGATCCATATTTTCAGAAAAGAAAGATTTTTGCCTTTTGATGAGTTTTTATAAACTGACCAAGAACTGACAAAAATACTCTCTTGATCGATTAGTCACTAACCTTCGTTCACTTTGTAAACTGATCAAGAAACAACAATAATATCACTACTCTTGTGGTATTTAATAGTCTTGTATTGAATAAAATTCCTATTATAATATGTCCTCGTAGGTGAGTTACTGCTAGAGGTATTGGTCTACTTATTAAGATAACTAATTGTTTCTTTATTTGAAACTATTTCCTAAAACCACATTAACAAACTTTCTTTGATTCCTCGCCACAAAATATCTCAGGCGAGCTACAAAAATTTAAAAGTTATATATCTCTTATCGCCGCCTGATTGGCAAGTACTTCACGTATGCTTAATACGTGTATGTTTCTTATAACTCGTCTGAAGACTTTTCTTATTGAACCCCTAGTACTACTCTTATTTCTTAATGACAGAATAATGTTACCTTGCAGACGTCTATTAGATATGTTTCAAAAGTATTAATTAAACAAATAATCAGCAAATTTTAATATTACGAATTAATTATTACGAATTATTTATTTATTCACGAATTAATTTTTCAATCCTAAAAAGTGTTGAATAAATTAAAATAGGCGTTGGTTTCATAAACACATTAAAATTACCTTTAATTATGTAAAGCATACTATTTTGAATATTAATTATTGCATGATAAATTAATTAAAATATTTAAGTGAATATTGAAAAAACCGAGTCTTCTAATTAAATTTTAATAGACGGTTTAATTATGAAATGCATAATGGTGAATTCTTTTTTGGTTTGACTTCTAACCAATCAACTAAACCTGTACTTACCTGTACTTAATATTTTTGATATTATTACTTAACATGAGTATTGAATACTTCTTTTTTTGCAATTTATGCAATTTCATTAATTTATTACAATATCTAGTTCATTCGCTTTGAAAGTTAATGTAGATTGGGAGAAAGAAGTGAACTGAAACGAATTTGGGCACTCTGTTTTTACATTATGTTTATTCACATTGTGAACTGTTCACAGCATCCGCGAGATCTGTACGTGACGAAGGAGATGAAAGCCGCCACTTATGCGTGTTTCAACATCTCACAGTGAGATACTGCTACCGTACAGATATTTAAATGGCTCATTTTTATTTAGATAGTTTACTTTAAGTCATTCGTGTGAGTATCAATACGTTTTAATCTTCATGCTTCATCTTCATCTTCATGCTTCATTGATAAACGGTACATTATACTTATATCATTGAATTAAGTAACCTCTTATCTAATAGTTTGTTCACAAAAAATTGAACAAATTGTAAGTGTAGAATAAGAACTTTGAAAATATATAAAAAATAATAATGACTATAAACATTTTCTTTAAATTTTTATAAGTATCCTTATTTTTATAAGTATCCTTATATTACTAAAAGCGAATCATTACATTTTTACATCATAGAAGGCCTAAAAGCATATAAGACGTATTTTTACAGCAAAGAGGGCTCCCTGAACACACTCGCGTCAGACGGGGGCCTAATGATCCATTTGCCGTTTTAATGAGCAGGAGACGCACAATGGCCCCTCGTTACGCCAACAATGGCCCCTCGCGTGACGTATCTATTGGGGACCAACTGCTACCGTACAGATATTTTAATGGCTCATATTTATTTATATAGATAGTTTAATACAAATTATTCTAGTGAGTGTCAATACGTTTTAAAGTTCATTCAGTCTTATATCTACTAAAATTAGATTACCAGCAAAGTATACATTAATTAAATAAATATTGTTTCGCCTGTGATAAAATTGTTTTGTCTTTTAAAAAAATAATGAATTGCAAGTCCAGAAGAGAAATCTTTAAAATATATTAAAATAGTATAGTCTATTAACGTTTTCTTTTAATTTTTTTATCCGCATTTTTTTAGAAACAGATAATTTCAATTGTAGGTAATCCAGCAAAATCATAATGTTTAAGATGCGTTTAAAAGCGAAGCAAACTTATATTTTTACATCATAAAAGCCTATAAGACATATTTTTAAAGCAAAGAGGGCTTCCTTGTATACACTCGCGTCGAACGGGGGCCTAATGATCCATTTGCCGTTTTAATGAACAGGAGAAAAAAATTGATTTCAAAAAAGTATAAAATAAAATTCTCATTCTTAAAGGCGGTTTATTTTTTACATATATTTTTTATGAGAACTGAACCAGAAGATTGTAAGTTTTAAAATTTTGTTTTATTATTTCAGATCCCTATAGCACTCCATAGATTTTTGTAAAATATATTTTTAATGTTATAACGTTTGCTTTTATAACGTTTGAGAGTGGTGTCACAATAACGTGCAAAGAAATATTAGAGAAAAACAATAATTGGACAATAATTAAGTGAAGTTAAGAATAAAGAAATGAAATTGGCTAGTTTTATAAAGCGCACCTTTGTTTCTTTTGGTTTAATGGTTGGAAAAATATTAATTTCTGTAATCCAATACAATTTAATTTTGCCTTTTAGTTAAAATATATAAAGTAGCTGTTAAGGCTGCATTAATTTTATTTTTAAAAGAGAAACAAGATATGCAAAAAACGAATAATTTTGTCAATGGCATGCGTGAACATAATAATATATTTTTTCGGTCCATTTTGCAAGTAATTCTCTCGTTTGTCGCACTTAAACATTCTGGACGAGGCAACCAATTTTACGCCTCGAATTTAGTGTGCCTTTATTGGATAATGGGCATTCTCAGTGCATTTATTTACAGAAAAAAATCCTGTTTTAATTTTGGTTAGGTACCTACTCTAATTGCATTGCAACAATCATAAATTTGAAATAAAATGAAATTGCAATGATTTTATTTCTATTTAATTGGCGATATCAATGTGAAACAACAAACGATTTCGAGTGTAATAATATCGTTTTACACAATAATTTCGTTTTTACAGAAGAATAATATTTTCCTGAAACTTATTTCCAACAAATTGTTCCACAACATTTGTTAGTATTATATTTCATACATAATTTTTAATGTACTTTTCTCATCGTGCGTGTCTGAGTACCAGTACCACCCCTTTCCACTAATAAAGCTGCCTCCTAGGTCCATCTATATATTTCTACCGCCATCTTCGATTACTCGCTACGTCGCCATTGCAAATGACAAATGTTCGGATTATGCAGTCAACATCAATGGCATATCGAGTGCAGTCGACAATAACGCGCTGCCATGTTTCAAAGTCATTGTCATATTCATTGTTGCTGGGATTGATCGTTCCATTGTTACAGTTCTATTGCATGACACTAGTCAAGCGTTACAGGCACGCTTCATCGTGTATAGCCATGTCTAGAATCTACCATATGTATAACCAATTTATTTAATTTAAGAATATTAGAATTCGTGCATTATCCTCCATAATTAAACATGCAAAAGTCGGAATTTCGACTTTAAACGAACTTCTACGAACCCTCTCTCTTCTCTTTCTATTATGTATTTCAGTTGCCAGTTTCATTACACAACTTGCAACGAAGTTCTGACGCTCGGAGGCTGAACCTGCGCACCACGAGGCAAGATAAACAAGCCTAAACTTAACTTTGCGTTTACAAAACTCAAGTATTAATAGCCTTTTCGTCTTTAAATACCAATCATAAAGCGTAATAAATAAATCTTTCAACAAATAAATAAATAACGCTTCACACTCATAGCCCCACACTAGGATTCCCTGTGTCGTGGGTGCCATGGACACACACAAGACAAGAACACAACACACCCAGGCCAGAAACAGAAATTCAAATTCATCATTCAAATCTCTGCACTGCTGGGAATCGAACCCAGGACCTTCCGCGCAGCGCAGCGTCTTAACCACTGCGCTACATGGGTCGTCAATGTGTTGTTTCTCGTTTGTTTATTGTAATAAGTAACCCCCAAATACTGGCTGGCAATAAAAAGGATGGGTGAAAGATAAAGGTAAGATGGTAGAGCCATGTAGCTCGTCTTGGGAGGTACTCTACCGCCAGCCTCTTAACCCGTCGTAAAGCAGCATGTTCTTCATGTTTTGTGTTTCGGCTGGGGAGGTATAGTTGCTGGGATGCTTTATTTGAGGCGAACATATTAGTCCTCATGAGCAGCAAAGCACCCGCAAACAATCTCAGACAGGTATTTTTCTCTATTTGAGGTTGAATGCGTCCATGGGCTGGGGTAAAATGGAATTATTTTTATTTTGTTGAGTTGTGTTGATCAAAATAATTTGTAACAATTTTACACCCAATCGTATATTTGTGCCAGTAAACGTTGTGCCCTTGTCTTTGGATACACCTACATAACAACAAATTGTATTTCCGTACATGAAAACACTTCAAAATCAACTAATTTACTGCAAGCTACGTGATAAAGGTCTGCGGTCCAACTTGTCAGCAAGTTAATTGCCCAAATAACGGAGTTCGGTCAACAGTGTAAGAAATTAACTGGGGAGGGGTCTCGCTAAACTGGTTGCTTTAGTAGTGGTTATACAGGGAACTTTGGTCATTTTTATAATGAAACCGCAGCAGTAAAGAGTTCAAATCAATATCTGTAGATACGTCTGACATTTTGTTTGTTCGTTTATAATGAATACGCTTAAAAACAGTACTGATTTTAAACATTCTTTCACCAATAGAAAGCTACGTTATCATTAAGTGATTAACAATTATATTGTAACATATTTTCAAAATTCAATATTAGGGATCTTTACGTGAACTCCAATTCTGTACTGATTTACTATTGACGCAAAACCAAAATGGTAAGTCGTCTAGAATGTTTAAATTTGGAGAAGATCAAAATCAAAATCAAATTAAAGGTACCAATTTGGAATCAAGTATACTGAATAGAAAAGTCTTGAGTAGAAAGCCCAAATAAATTTATAAAGTAAGTAAGTAATTTTATAAAGTAATTCTAATATATTTAAAAATATTTAAGAATTACTTTATGAATTTAGAATTACTTTAGCGGTGATAGCCCAGTGGCTTAGAATTCGACCTCGAATCGAGGGGTCCGGGTTCGAATCCCAGTGGCACGCACCAATGACTTTGTAAAAAAGTTATGTGCGATTTATAAAATTAAATATCACCTGCTGTTACGGTGAAGGAAAACATCGTGAGGAAACCTGCATCCCTGAGAGTTCACAAAAAAAATGTTCTCAAAGTCCACCAACCCGCAGTAGGCCAGCGTGGTGGACTAAGGCCTAAATCCCTCTCATTGTGAGAGGAGACCCGACCCTGTAGTGGGTCATTAATGGGTTACTCACATTTAAAAATATAATAATATTATGATCCAGTTTTGTGAGCCATGTGAGCCATGTTACAGAAGTAATCAACAAACAGTTACACAAACATTGTACAGAAGTACGTGTCAAGGGGTTCCCTACAGATTGAGCCCCAAGGCTTTACCCAGTCACCGCTGACAGATGAAGGAGTCAGCAAACAATGACGTCTCGCTGAGATGGCGGGCATTCGTGACGCCGGAGATTATGGCGTCATCTCGGGTGCTCGTTCGCGCTCGAGATAACACTCTCCAGGGACACAGCAAGTTGTTTTACGGTCTTTTTAAAGGATTTTTATGTATTTTGTAATGGATAATGGTACGAGAATTTATTTCATATTATTCCACCCTCACCTGAATATGTTGCGTTCCGCCACAGTCCGTTTTTCATGCACGTTCTTGACTCGTACTGCAATGTACTGCTCTCTTTCATAGCCGGCAACACACTGGCGACCTCCCTGGCGATGCACGTGCCAGAAGGCGACGGTGACCACTTACCATCAGGTGGACTTAACCTATACAATCACGGCAACATACATAACGTCATTCAGCGTCCATAGGATATTTGTGGTTAATGACTAAATGTATTTCTCCAAACTTAATGAAATCGGGGGTACCTCTAAATATATTATAAGCTAACTAAAATTTTATGTGAATATTTGTGAGGTAAGAAAGCAACTTCTTACAGGTATACCAAAGCGATTGGAAAAAAAGACATTAAATCGCTCCACCCTACTCTACAGTACTGCACTCTACAGTAATTCAGTAATGGCTCACAAACAGACTCAATTATATATCTATACTCTATTATATAAACAAGAAAACAACACCAAAGACCAAAAATATATTATGCTGTCGAATGATGCGAGATTATGACGTCATCTCCAGTGCTCATTGAAGCGGTGTACCAGATAAGGCATTTTGTCTCCACACAAGCGCTCCAGAGATAATGGACTCGACGGATTTAGTTCACGTGTAGGCCATTGGTGATAATGATAATGATAAAAGATTTTAAAAAATCATTTGCAAACACTGCTACTGCTTTTTTCCCACGTTTTTTTCTCCTGTTCAACGATCACTGCCACTTGTCACTTGAGTGGATATGACGTTCACTAAGTGTGCATAATTTGTTCCTTGCTATGATTAAAAATTTGAATTAAGTAATTTTTTTTTCTTGTTTTTCGTTTACTAATCGTTTCTTTTTTTCAATTGGTCACTGCTACAATTCTCGAAAGGATAGGAGTAGCACAATTATTATTATATGTAGTTTCTACAACTGGAACATAAGTTACAGAACTTTGAAAAGGCTTAACATTCATAAAATATGATACGAAATCGAATTTTCAAATCTGATTTCCTGCATTCAGATACGCACTATAAATAAATACATATAACTTGACAAAAATTAAACATAGAGATCTCAGAGAGCTTAGGACACAGGGTAACACACACCTACACACAAACGCATACACACATGCACAGACTCAGAGTTAATGTTATGTAGATGAAGCAGATGTCATAGAGTATCCTTCGCAGTGTTTCCGAATATCCTTTTGTCAGCTAAACATTATGACGGGTAGAGAATACGTCAAAGCAAACGTCCTTGATAACGGCTCATAACGCGATATGGGTATCATACGATTCATGTAATGTCAGCCATCAGTCATGAGGAGTGCTTTCTATGGGGATTCGTTTGATGTAACGCTCTTGTGGGAGTTAAATGAACCAACGTTTACATTGTGATTGACGATAAGTAAAATATTTTATGTTTATTTTAACAGGATAAATCATAACCAACTCATCTGTGACCCACTGCGAAATTGGTTCAGTCTGATCAGTTTCCCAAGATACTTTTATGCATTCATTGAAAAAAATATTTCCCGGTAACAAAACTATTGTGAAACTTTCCATACCCAACTCAGTTATATTATTGAAACCGGCCATAAGTCACAATCAAACGTATAAGCCATCAAAACTCAAACTATCATAAAAGCATGCAGTCAAAAGTATCACAATTTCAAAATTTCAGTCGCTATAAAATTGAATTGAATTGCTTCAATTTTATTGCAAGATCCGCTACGGATGTTAGGAGTGCTACGAGTATGAGCAACATCTGCTACGATCCAATTCTTACATTCCAATGCCGCTATGGAACGTCATGATTATTGGATTTGCTACAAGCCTCAGCTACGATACAGGTGCTACGATCAAATTTTTATATTTTGTATGAGAGCATAATAGTTTGAAGCGAATGGACGATTCTATTTATCTATATCTCTTAAAGCCTATGTCTGAGAACCTTAAAAATCTACAAAGTTTAATCATAGTTGTTTATGGCGTAACATGAAAAATGGTCCTCAAAACTAACAGAAATCATCCTAAAAGCGTACAGTCAAAATATCAAGATTTTAAAATGTTACTCGCTATAAAATTGAATTGAATAGCTACAATTTTATTGCAAGATCCGCTACGGATGTTAGGAGTGCTACGAGTATGAGCTACACCTGCTACGCTCCAATTCTTACGTTTCAATGCTGCTATGGAACGTCATTATTGGATCTGCTACGAGCCTCAGCTATGATACGGGTGCTACGATCAAAACTTTATATTTTGTATGAAATAAGCTCCCATCTTTGAGATAAATTGTAACTATATGTTGCCTAACAAACTCATGAATACTACCTAGGAAAACAGACGGATAGACAAAAAATATAAATAAGGTTATTTACGTCCATAAGTATATACTGTAAGTACTTGAAAACACAAAGTTATTATTAAATTGTAGATAAACGTCATATTTATTTTTATACTCGTAGAAGACACTAAATATGGACTGTACTTAAACCGTAAAGACTGTAATAAAAAACCCTAATAAAAAGGCCCGTCTGTCTGTTTTCTTGCTCTATTTACAAAAAAAAACCCTATAAAATACAGCCACAAAATAAAACTTTTGCTCAAATATTAAACTCATCAAATCTATCCACTGGGGAAGAGCGTTCATAAAATAATAATAGTGCAAATATTCAGGTAAAGCCGGTAATAGACCCAACCCAAAACCATCTCGTTCTACGATTCAATCGGATTTTCTCTCGACTAAAAAGCTATTAATAGGGATGCATAATCGATGTTTTATAATCGGAGTCGGTCTGATCGGAGGAGTCGACGCAAGAGTGGAGGGCAATTTGTATGCAAATAGCTGTGGAACTCTCGAAGCGCGGTGACGGGTGGCACAAGTTAAAAGCGGTTTCGTTTTCCTAACCCGCTGTAATTACCCAATTACTGTAATTACCCATTAGTGGCCCACTGCAGGATCGGGTCTCCTCTCACCGTGAGAAGGATTAGGTAGAGCTTAGTTTACCACGCTAGCATTATAGTGAAATCTTAGGCATGCATGTTTCTTCACGGTGTTTTCCTTCCAGCAGGTGATATTTAATTTCATGAAGTGCAAATGAAGTGCTGCCTGCGGGTTCTTCATAATGTAATCAAAGGCATGTAATGTCCATCAACCTCCATTAGGACAGTGAGGTGGACAAAGGCATCCTTCTAATTGTGACAACCGAAACTGTAGCGGAGGTCCTGGGTTCGATTCCCAGCAGAGCAGAGATATGAATTTGAATTTCTGTTTCTGGTCTGGGTGTGTTGTGTTCTCACGACACAGGGAATCCTAGTGTGGGGCTATGAGTGTGAAGTATAATGTATTTTATCGCCCATTCATTACCACTTGGGCCACACCGTTACTAGATAAACTTTGTTCACTGGTCATATATTTCAACACTAAGTTATTGCACACCTATTTCAAATTTAGAAAATATCATGCAGGAAATGTTTTCCCGCATATCGTAATTTACATTACACAAGATTGGAATAACAAAAATGTAAAAATCCAATTGAAACTTCTAATCAATTAAGTGAATAGAATTTTAAAAGTTTCTCATTTTCGAAATACTCACTGTTTGCAAAAATATGAATGTATCCCGGTCTTTTGATTACTTAATTGTACACAGAATTTCGGCAAATACAAACTGAGAGCTCTCCATAATGTTCTCAAAGGCATGTGTAGTCCACCGACCCGCACGAGGCCAGCGTGGTGGACTAAGGTCGGTCTCATTATGAGACCGGATCCTACAGTGGGGTATACAGATATTATTATTAGGTACTAACCTTTAACTGTGAGCAAATTTAATCTAAATTTGGTCGGCTGTTTTACAAGGTGAACTTATCTTCACGAAGTTTTCGCTAGGTTTTTTGACCACAGAATAAATAAACACAAACACACGTACACGCACGCACACATGCATACTCGTACACACGAACCATTGATTTCAAATATCGACGGTTTGCAGGTACATAATATGTTCGGTATTTCCAAGTGAGGTAAAAATATCTTAGAATATTGTCGTTCTTATAAATCCTCCGGGTGGACCGTTATAAATTCTTGGGTCAAGGCATTGGCGGGCGCCGTGATATACGGGCTCGTCACGGGATGCTGTGCTCGTGGGGATTTATGGAGGCAATATGGCCGCTGATGACATTGTAGCGGCCTTGCTTGTACACACGCTTGACGACTGGACGGTAAAAAAACTAGCGAAAAATTCTCGAGTATCCTCACGTGTGTGTGTGTGTGTGTGTAAGTGTGCGGTGCGTTTTTGTGAGTGTGTGTGTGAGTGCACGAGCGCGCGTGTGTGAGTTTGAGTGTGTATCCGTGTCTGTGTACTTGTAGGCGTACGAGTGTACTTGATTTCGTGCGTGGGCGTCTGTGTGTGTGTGTGTGTGTGTGTATGTGTTTATTTGTGTGTGTATGTGTGTGTGAGTATTTCTATTCAATTTATATTCGGTGTCTGTAACCCATTGATGACCCACTCCAGGGTCGGGTCACATCACAATGAAAAGGATGTGGGCCTTAGTCCTTCACGCTGGCCTAAAGAGGGTTAGTGGCCTTCACACAATTAGAGAACAAATTCTATTCTGCAAAAATTCACGTAATCGATTCTGTCGCCGAAGGGCCTAGAGGGCAAACATTCGTCAAGGCTCCGATACACAATCAGATCGGCCCTAATATGGTCCCCTAGGTCGTCGATTGTCAAGGAAGGGTTGGGTGGAGATATTTTAAGGACACTACGTCATAGAAGCTAAATTAATAATAATAATGCTTCACACTCATAGCCCCACACTAGGATTCCCTGTGTCATGGGTGCCATGGACACACAAGACAACAATACAACACACCCAGACCACAAACAGAAATTCAAATTCATCATTCAAATCTCATTCAAACCGGTGTCTTAACCACTACGCCGCTCAGGTCGTCACGACCTGACCATTGACTCGAAAATTAAATACTTCTCTATACTATATGAAACATAATAATATACCTATGAATATATGTATCCTATAGGTAATTATTATTTTCAAAGTGAACTTTTTATAGTAACGTCACGTCTACGTAACGTCTACGTAATTACATATTTCGTTCTTACGTAGACGTTAAAAAGTTTGAGAATCGCTGCTTCAGACAAATAGAAGGGTAGCGAGTAGGGAACAAGGATAAATCGGGATGTTTTAGGCTATCACTTTTATTCTAGTCTGTATGTATAATAGCCTGGGGTTTTTTGGGTCTTAACCTAATAAAACTATTGAAATATTTGTTATAAGCATTTGATAGAGACGTGCCATTTTAAGTAAATCAGACATTTTATTAACCCCGATGCAAACTCAAGGTCTTAGTCTGAGCTGACTATATACGCTCAATAATGATACTAAATTCATGTTTCTACGATGGATCGTTTTGTAGTTAAATTCAGTCGATATAGACCAATTTTATTATAATTATTCGTTACGGTTCGGTTTTCTGACATAGAACCTGTGTATGATAACGATTTTAAAGACGTTTCACGTCAAAAATTTAAATATTGTAACAACAGCAAAAACGGGTTGACTTTAAAAAGTGTACATAAAAAGTCGTTAGAGCCGCACTCGTTGCGGTGTTCACAAGCTCTCCACACTACACAAGAGCTATCTCGCGGTGGGAGGCGGTTTAAAAGGTTGTTTAAAAAACATTTCAATTTTTTTTCCACTTAGAAACGTAGTGTAATGTAATATTTTGAAGCGATAGCTGGTCTACGATTGTAGTTTAACTTGAGGTTACAACAGGAGAGATGTCCTGAATTGGTCACTTTGAGGCAATAGAGTAATCGTCAAGGCATTCGTCAGTCATAATTGTACGAGTATGTCACATGTCAATCTATCGGACACCTTCCCATACTAATGGCACACGTTATAAGAAGCGCGCATAGCCCCGCTGCTTGAAAGATCGCAAGCGATTCCAAAAGTGAGGCAACGGGGCGCGGTCGGTACCTGAATGGGTGACCTCTAGTGGCGAATTAAAACGCACGCTCAGTGCTTTGGAGGGTACGTTCAGCCGTCGATCCTGATTGTTATCGACGCGATAAAGGTCGCTAAACCTTGTCGGAGGCCCTGTGGGCGTTTCGAATTCACCATATACTGGTTGGCCACTAGCCCGTTTCTCCACCAATCCGCATTGGAGCAGCGTGGTAGGGTATGAAACAGGTATCCCCTGTTGTGTGGTGAGAAACCCGTGCCTAGCAGTGGACTACAAAGTGGTTACAGCCAAAATAAGATATATAAGATTATAAGATTACTTTACAAACGGTGGTGGTGGTGGCCCAGTGGCCTAGAATTCGACCACGAATCGAGTAGTAGGTCATTGTTAGTAGGACCTGTAGTGGGTCATTAATCGGTTACTGACATAAGAATACTTTGACGATAGT
Source organism: Erynnis tages (assembly GCA_905147235.1). Lineage (NCBI taxonomy): Eukaryota > Metazoa > Arthropoda > Insecta > Lepidoptera > Hesperiidae > Erynnis > Erynnis tages. The sequence continues at coordinate 10,346,599 of LR990087.1, forward strand.
ATTCATGTTTGTCAGTAACCCATTAATGACCCACTACAGGGTCGGGTCTCCTCTCACAATGAGAGGGATGTAGGCCGCTGTCCACCACGCTGGCCTAGTGCGGGTTGGTGGACTTCACATGCCTTTGAGAACTTTTTTTTTCTGAACTCTCAGGCATGCAGGTTTCCCCACGATGTTTTCCTTCACCGTAACAGCAGGTGATATTTAATTTTTATAAAGCGCACATAACTTTTTTACAAAGTCATTGGTGCGTGCCACTGGGATTCGAACCCGGACCCCTCGATTCGAGGTCGAATTCTAAGCCACTGGGCTATCACCGCTATTTGCCACTGGGCTATCACCGCTATTTGCCACTGGGCTATCACCGCTATTTGAAATTCATGTTTAGGGCACTGATAACCAGTTGTAAACTAGGAGAATTACACAATCTCACACCAGCGAGCCTCGTCGCTTGCTTACTCGTAAGCTCGGGATCTTTGAGCTTTAACGCCTCTTGGTTGAGCTTTGTGAAGCTTTTCGGTTAAGCCAGCAAACACTTTGGCAAGATCGCTGTTCTCGGTAGTGTTCTCAGATTTTTAAGTCAATGTTTATGGTGTTCCAAGAGGGTTAAATTCGATGATAAAATATCTTCGTTTTTTTTCTAGTTCGACGCCCATTTTCTTTTTTTTCTGAGTAAATTGGAGAATCCATTTAAGCTGATAATCATAATAATTAGTATCACAAACTCCTTCATACACAGGATGAAAATCATAACTGGGCTTTGATCAAGTGACGCACAATTCGTTTTTTTACAATAATAAAAAAATAACAGTAGTTACTAGAAATCTATTTCAGTATTAAATGGCAATTTGTTTTTAAATATTTATAATATTGTGACTCTATTATTTTTAATTTGTAAATTACAATTTCTTTACGCCCTTCTCTTGCAAATTAAAACCTGTAGTACGATCTATCTTTCAAGATACTGTAAGTTTTAAAAAACAATCTTTTTCCATTCTTTACATCAATTTTTTGGTCCTTACAGTATTTTGTAACAATGTTATCTCCACCTTAAATGACCGAACTTCAAATTAAAAATCAACTTACATATTTCACAAGCCCTTATAAATACAGAAATTCTCGGCATTTCTGAAATGTATTTCTGGATAAGTGAGCGATATAATATCTTTATTCCCGTGCAAGTGTTCGGGCGCGATATCGCGGGCGAGAAATATTACACCTTATTCGTTTCGCTTTAATTAAAGTTTCGATAGCTGCTCGACGTCCGCTGCAGCACCGTGGTACGTTACTGCCAGATTTGGAGTGAAAGTATTTTTTTTTTCATAATAAAAAAAGTATGCCTGTAGCTCGGAATAAGAATAAAGCTACGGTACTGCAAAATTCCACCAATACGCATTGGGGTACTCCAACCTGCATTGAGTCAGCGTGGTGGACTAAGGCTTACACCCCTCTCATTGAGAGAGGAGACCCGAACCTGTAGTGGGTCATTAATGGGTAACTGACAAAGTACAACTTTATGCACGAGAAGTCGTGGCATGAGTGCGCATTAAACCATGTATTAAAGTATTGACGTTTATTTCAAGCCAGCTACTTACGCCCCTGCAGCCGGACTGAAGGCAGTGAGCGTGGAAATTGCAGCGGCTTTCAATAACTGCACTGATCAATTACAGTTCGACTGCAACACGCCCTCTGATATCACTTGATACTGATTTTGTACTAGCTTTAATAAATATACAACGGTTTATATACATCACGATCTGTTATATACATCACCCTATTACATGAAGCATTTTCTTCATGTCTTGTGTTTTGTCAAGGTGTGGGTACCGGGTATACTTTATTTGAGGAGAACATCCCAGGCCTCAGCAGTAGTAAGACTATTTAGGATTTATATTATCTAATTTGATGTTAACATTTGTGTGTGAATATTTAGCTGTGATAACACAACATTAGGTGAACTGCGCGTAAATTAACCATTTATTTACATTTTCAGAGTACGTATACATACATTGTACCCACACTCATTACATACACATGTTGCCTCCTCTACAATTTTATAATAATATCTTCTACGAAAAATGTTACACTATGTACCTAAGCAATGAATCACCTTCAGCCGACACTACAGTTCAGAATTTTAAAGGTAATTTACTGAGAATTTTCATATTTCCGAAAGAATTTTAGCAACTCAATCAACCGCTCGCATGGCTCGTCACGAACGGCAAACTTGCTCAGTAGCCCTCACACACGGCCACGAACTTAGATTCGGATATAAAAAAATATTATTAAAAAAAATTATACGTTATACGAGTACTTCAAGAGGCTTGTCAAATTTATTCCTGCCTCAACTACAGTTGTTACAAGAATACAATACAAATACAGATATAATTTATGAGAAAACAAACTAAAATTTAATAGAATAGAATATAATTTTGTTGTGCTATTTCACTTCAACATAAACAACAAAAGAAAAAACCTAATAAAAAAATAGTTACGAACTCCTGATTTTTCAATTTCTTAATGAATTGATTGGTCTTAAAAAGATTGGAGCTTACTCTACCACTCTAGTAACCGTCGAAGTAGCCGAAGCCCGACTTCCTAGCCACCGCAATTTTGTGGCCTTTAATGGCCTATATCTCGTAAGATAATTGTTATTGTCTGTGGGTTTATCTTTTCCCTGGATTACACAGAGAAACCTAGTTTGGTGCTACGATTGTGAATGATTTATTTATCTATTTTATCTGCTACGACAATCGAAAGGTATACACTTAAGAGCTTTAAAACACAATTATCTCGATAAGAAAGCCAATTAAACTTTTAATATGCAACTTTATTATAGTACGAATTGTTTATGAATTGTTCTCAACAAGTGCCGTGTAAATCGGGCTTAACTCTAAAAATGTCATTAAAAACCCTCAGCTCGTATTATTTAAAGACTCCCGGAGTAATTTACATATAAAGGCCCCGGATGCCAGGCCTTCGGTAACGGGTTCCAGCGTGGTCCTCTGTGTACCTATTGTACATATTATTATCTGTAATGAAAAGATGCGGTGATAGCCCAGTTGCTTAGAATTCGACCTCGAATCGATGACGTGTTCGAATCCCAGTGGCACGCAACAATGATCTGACCAAAACCGTATTTTTGCATGCGTATTTGGCGCGCTCTATGTCTCATTTTATTTACCACTTCACATATCGTCACTCAAGATAAAGCTAACGTGCCTACCGTTATCACACACACGGCTGTCTGCAAGTTGAGTGCAGCATCTCCTTTGACGGAGATAATTGTAGCGCATGAGTGGGAGCTCATTATCTCCCAAGGGGTCGCTAGTCGTGTCTGGAGTGTAACGGTTTTTTTTATGCTGTAATAAAAAAATGGTGGCGCAAAATGTGTGTTTCTTGTGAATAAGCCATTTGCAGAAGACCAATACCAAGTAAGCATGTTTGACTCACCGCCTCATTTTCTTTACGACTTCATATTGTAACGGTTTCTTTAGGCTGTAATAAAAAAATTATGGCTCAAAATGTGTTTTTCATATATAGACTATCACTGCTTTACGCTTACAACATATTTGTATTCCATAAATTTCTTCACGAAAACTCAATTCAAAGACAGCTCAACCCACCTTCAGCGCTACAAAACGGTCAACGGAGGCTACTTGAAGAACTAAAGAGCGTTATTTACGCGATTTTTTCCCGTCTCACCCCCAAACAGGGGCGGATAGGGGATGTTTTTGCATGTTTCGACACGATTGAGCCGCTTTATCGAGCGTAGCAGCTGATATGGAGCCGAAGTTTTGTTAACTAAATAGAACTGCATCCCGAGGGTATGTTCGCTTTTGGATTTTTATGGTAAGACTTCTACTTAAACGGTTTGCTTCCACCTGAGGATTAGGAAACCTATATCTTCTAGATATACTCGTATGTGGGCCTAGGGAAGGTTTTCACTTCATGATCAAAAAAGTGATAACGGTAGGCACGCTAGCTTTATCTTGAGTGGCAATACAATGGATAAGTGGTAAAGAAAAAAAGGCCTACGTGAGCCGAAAAAGGATAAAGGATGGGGATACCAAATAGGGATGAAAAATTATTAAATTGCTAAGCCCTAATCCGGTATTAACCGCTATTTTTAATAGTCATTTTAGCAATTTAATAATTTTTCATTCCGCTCGATATCTTAGATATATGGCAAAACAACGTTTGCGGGATAAGCTAGTTTTCATATAAAATGTTGGAATAAAATGCATTTTTTAAAATTAACATTTGATTGCAGCATTTCATAATCTAAGCACTTCCGTCATTTACGAAGCACGTATTAAATTTTAATTTATTCGTACAAACACAAAGAGAAAAAGTACAATTGCGTATAAAAGTCTGATCGTTGTAAATTGGCTCAGAAAATGAAAGATCGCACTCATATTTCTGCGTCATTGGTCCTCGACCGAATATAAATTTGAATAACCGTGGAACAGGATTTGTTCTTAATTTGAATTTCAAATTCTGCAGCGGGGAAAATGTAGCCAGTCGGTAGAAACAGAAAAATGTAGTCATACAAATATAATTAACATAAAAAATGGATAAAATCGGTTAGTATTTTTTTTCGAATTGGAATACTCCGCTTCGCTTTGCTTGGTTTCGTACGTGACTATACTTTTATTAGTTTTTATTCGTTTGAGATGTTCGATAACTTGAACACTACTATTTTATCCATTGAATATCGACTTATTCAATAATTTGTAGGAGTTCGGAGTGCTTTGTACGAGAAAATTGTTATAAAATTGGGTCAAAGCAGTCAAAAAGTTCAACGCTCTTGTATTTTGTTTCATTTTCAAGAATACTTTTCGATGTTCAGGAAATTTTACGAAAACGGACAAGAGAGCGTGCAAGACTGCATCACGATATTTCTAAGTATGAACTTTTAGTTTGAAATACTTTGTTTGCATTTTTTATGTTAAGTCGAGCCATCAATATACTGACACAATTTCTGTAATCTCTTAATAATGTACTACAGGGTCAGATCTCATTTCACAATGAGTAGGATGAAGGCCTTAGTCCATGCTGGCCTATTACGATGTCCGGTACGGTGTACTTCTCATTCCTTCGAGAACTTAAGGAGAACTCTCAAGCCTGCAGGTTTACTCACAATGTTTTACTTTTTTTACTTTTTTATTTAACTTCATGAAATTCACACTACTTTTGGAATGTCGTTGTTGTCATTGGGATTCAAACCCAGATCTCTCGCTATACTTCTAGACAGACATGTCCTCACGATGTTTTGATTCACCTTTACAGCGGGTAAAATTTAATTTTGTAAAGGCCAAACTTAAAAAAGCCTATGAGATTTGAACCCGGGTTCTTAAAGACTGAATTATTCGCGTCTGGACTACAATCTTTTGACTGCAGCTCTGTGGGCGACTAAATACCATATTAGTATCACAAAAGGAGTAGGTACAGGCTGCCCACCGACCAGGTGGACTGATGACCTGAAGAAGACAGCGGGAAACCGTTGGATTCAGAGCGCCCAACAGTGGACTACAAAGGGCAGTAAGGAAGGAAGGAAGGATTAATATGGTCTATTACCAAATAAAAAACACTAGAAGAAACATGATTTTAATTCTGAAGGTAAATCTTTTTTAATGTAAGGCTTAGTCAAACCTCGTCCCTACAGCCGCTCAGAGACATCACATCGGAACAAACAATCGGTCCTTTGATCCGAGTCTTTAATTAACTTCCAGCCTTCATTTAACGGTCGCTTTATTTATCTCCGTAGCCATACTTAATCTGAGTTAATTGTAGTACATAGGTTTTATTTAAAAACAATCTGTGTTCGTTTATATGAACAGCTATATCATTATCACTTTTAATTTGCTGGAGAGTTCTTCCTTGTAAATATCATAAAAATATCATTTAAGATTGAAAATTTGGCAATTTTAATACTGTTAATGATTTTTTCTACAAAATATCCGAGCAAGGAGTTAATGCAAGGGGAGAGAAATAATACAAAGGCAATGGGCTGGCCACTTCGTTTGAAGTACTATGAGTAGCAACCGATGGGGAACGAAGCTCCTAAGGAAGGTGGCAAGGAAAACGAAAGTAGTGAGACACAGTGACTACAGTCCGTGCTAATTCATCAGTTATTCAATCAAGCCATCTGACCTGTTTATTTGCTTATTTTCGTCTAAGTATAAACTAAAACGAAAATCTTAAGTGTTTAAAACAAAAACAAAAAAAAATCATCTTAATTTTGCAATTTTCCACATAGCACTTACTACTGTGGGTTATGGGTTACTAACTTATACTACAGATACTTCTAAAAACATAAAATTCAAAACAACGATAGCAACAATTTCGTAGGTACCCAATCAAATTAAATATCATTTTCCAAATTCTTTTATCAAACACAATAAGTACGTATTTACAACCAATCTTTGCTTTATATCCCATCAAGTAAGCCATTTCCCAAATCGGTACACTCGCGTCCGTAACTCCGAACACACCCGTCCTACATACCAACTAACAGCGCCATCTAGTCTCAACGCGCGGAACTACGTAGTCAACTCCTAGTTGGCGTAATTGTTTCACAAGCACTAGCACGGCCTAATAGAGAGCGCTAGTACCCTATGTTGGGATGTTGGGTTAAATTGATGACGCAGTAAAAAAGGATCGGATATAGCTTTTGGTATATCGTGAAGGTAAAAAATAAAGTTTTATAGCAGTGAACGAACACTGGACGTTGCTAAGCAGCTTTTTGTTACTACAGTACCTTATTATACCTAATCTACTGCCTTTTCCGTAAAATTTCGTAAATTTATATGAAAGAAAAGTGCACACACTGTGCATGGTGCACACTTTTAATTGGGCACGTTGTTTAATTTTATTAAATATACTTTTTTTTATCTTACAGTAAAGTCCTGTCAAAATCGGTACAACCAAATTCCATAAATTTTCGAAGAGTTTCAACATCATGATTATTTATTTGTCACAACGACAATAAAAAAAACTCAAACAGTGTTTCTTTCAATTTTTCAACACGTTTATAAACATTTTATAAGCATCCAGGGAGTGAGACGATCTACTAAAGGCGGCGGGAAGTAACTGGATGAGGAGAGCCGAAGATCAGGCTCTCCTCATCCAGGAAAAAAAATACGAATTAAGTAAAAATCTTTTCATATTGATAAAAGGAAGCTCAATTTATTTATTTGTGCAGATAAAAGCGTCGCGACCAACCCGGAAATATTAGAACAACGGCTGCGTCAGTCGCCGGAAAAATCTGAATTTCAAACCGAGCGCCACGGAGCTTGCATTAATATTGATGGCACTCTGTTCTTCTGCACTTAATCACCAATTTTACAGCTTGCTCCTCGTTTTGAGTTTTGATTTACATTTACGTGTTTATTTTATTCGGCTTTTTGTACCTCCACTCTTTTCATATACTACATAACTACCATTCTTCCTTTTCTTTAGCAACCCATTGCGTGTGTGCCTAGTTCGGATACAAGTGTGAATGGTCATACATAATCAGGCCCCTGTTTCTATTTATTCGTCACATGCATAGGGATTATGCTTGTTTCAAAATGCTTTCGGTCAAAAAGCTACTTTTTTCGTCATGAAAACCAAGTCATATTTGAAAACAAGCTTTTGATCAGAAACCCACTGATTTCTTTCAAAACTGAAAACCAAGAGTTAAGAGAGTGAACCCGAAATTAAGAGTTTTTTAAATGTGCCGTATGTTCCATTCAACTTTGATATCCGACAACTATCCGTTCAACCAAGGTTCAACCAGTTCATCTTGTCTCTTTCTTTAATGCGTTCTCTTTTTCGCCACTTCGAACATACACCCACTTTCATGCAACCAGTAATAACGCGTGACATACAGTCTTATTTACACACGCGCCGCGCTATTTTACTCGAACGTAAAAAAATGAACTTACCGTTTATTAAAGTGCTGAAAACGGACTGCCTGACTATAATTTGTCTTTTAATACTGTAAAACACCCCGCTACAAAATGACTCTCCTGCAAATCTCCTGCGATTGAAAAGAATCTTTATACACACGAAATAAGGTTGAGTTTCCTTTAGACGTTGGTTTATTTTATGTCTGGGTTTGACAGCTAGGGTCTTCCATCCGTTAACAGTTGATATCGTAAAAAGGTCGTAATCAGACGCGTTGCTGATTTTAAATCAGAAATGAATATGACATGAAATTCTCTTTAAATTGTTCACATATTTTCTGAGTGGTGTTTTATGTGAAGCCATGTACGAGTATTAATCCCTTAAGATACTTTTTATAATAGGGAAAAAGTAAGTGATGTATCGAATCTGCCAAAAGTGTACAAAAATGGTCATTTAAATTCCTCGAAGAACTCATTTTTTTTACATAAAAGAACTTGATGAGTTTTTTTTATGTATTGTGGCTCTACTATTTAATACGCCTATTAACCACTCTCGGCTCTTTTCAGACCATATCGATGCCAATACAGACGATATTGTGCATCTCCCATCATTACGTATGAATGTGTCGTCGCCGTGTCATTTTTCATGATCGTCGGCTCATTAACCTCGTGTGAGAGCGAGTAGGGTAACCAAGCTGTGAGAGAAATCCTGTACCTACGTTATTTTCAATTTTAACGGAGAGAAAGCTTTATGAGCTCAACGAATGAGTATGTCCATCGGTTTCCCTCTGTCCTCTTCAGGTCATTAGTCCACCTGTTAGGGGGTGGCTTATGCGCCTTTTCCAATACGTGGTCACTATCAAAGACGTATCCATCCATTGGTAATCGATCTTGGGAATTATGTGGCAACACTTCCCATCCATAGCTTCAGTTCTAGACTAGTCCCTGTGTCGAGGGTGTCATGGACACACAAAAGGCAAGAAAACACACTACGAACACATTCGTCGTGTGTATTTTCAGTTGTGAAAGTTCCATACAAAAACCTGTGATTAAATTTCGTCTCGTTGGTTAATCGGTCTATTGTGTCGTATTATGACAGCCAATTAGGGCAAAGCTTAAACTTGAGGTGAGCAACCGGCAACCAATTCTGTTGTTGAACGACTAGGCGATTAGATCAAGGGTAACGGTTATAGGTTTAGCGGTGATAGTTCATTAAAATGTAATATGATTAAGATAAGATCAGTGATATCGTACCGTGTGGGCTGTCTACTCGGCAACGAAGTCACGCGTCGCCCGGGGCGCGCACGTGCCGCTCAGGAAGCCTCGTTACGGGCTGAGCCCAGCGCTGGGCTCCCATTTGCGATCCTATGCCTACATTACATAATGCTGGTTGTCGCAGCCAACAAGATACGACTTCAAATAAGAGGTAAGTGTGGCCCGAACCGTGCCACATCACCCTACTCAATCTGAAGCACATACATCTTCAATCACTTTAACCGGCTCTGAACAACTGCAGGCAAAACGAGCCGCGCAAGTCGAAGAAGAGAAGGAAAGAGCAGAAAGAAGGCATGCAAAAGACACGGCAACACGTTCCACGGCGGAGAAAATACTTGGCACCATAAAAAAGGCAATGATATCAAGCCCAAGGACGGAACCCGAAAGCGCTGCCAGAAAAGGCGCGGCGGTAAAAATATTCCTAAAAGACACCAGTCCTCGCCCTAAAAGAGAGTCGATAAAGGAGAGGACAAGGGCAGATATGGGCCAAGTATGCCCTCCAAACCTGATAGCCGCTTCCACACCACTCGAACACATGTACAATGCTCTTCAAGAGTTCCTCGCCATAACAAGGGCAACAGAACAGGTACATCTTGAGTTGTGTGGGAAAATAATGCAAGCCTTTAAAAATGACAATCGAGGACTGCTGAACGTATTACTGGAAGAAGCCGGTGCTGCCATATACAACAACGAGACAGGCCAAATACTTCATGGCACAATGGGCACCCACATGGCAGCATTCAGTAGTACTGGTGGATTCGTGGTCTTGAGGGACGAAAACAAATCAAAAGAGGAACCGCCGAAGTTTGATACCCCACCAAATGACCCCATAGTTGTCACCGCTAAATGCACTGAGATTATGCTAGGTAGTAAGATCCTAAAAATGGCCGAAGCAGTTGAAGGGTTAGAAGAGGACAGCAGATCTGGCAGACCATGGACAGTACCCGAAATAACGTGGGTAAATGGAGTACCTGGCTGCGGAAAGACAACGTGGATTATAAAAAACATCAAACCGGAGGAAGGCGACCTCATAGCGACCACCACATGCGAAGGAGCAAAAGATCTGAGGGAAAAATTTGAGAAACGAAAAGGAGTCGACTGTAAGAAGCAAATAAGAACCATGGCTTCGATACTGGTTAACGGGGTGAAGGAGCCAGCAATGCGACTGGTGGTTGATGAAGCCTTAATGAACCATTTTGGCGCCATCATCATGGCGGCTCGACTATCTGGAACCAATAAAATTACTCTTATAGGCGACATCAACCAGCTACCCTACATCGACCGAGAAAACCTCTTCGAGCTCAAATACAGACGTCCCCACCTCCTCGCGAAAATAAGTCAAGAACTCCTCTGCACGCACAGAAACCCCAAGGACGTGGCCTACGCCCTTAAAGGAGTTTACGATGGCATCTACTCCTCTAGCAAGAAAACCCGCTCCCTGGAAATGAAAAGATACACGGGCACGCAAATACCATCATCCGCGCAAGACACCCTGTTCCTGGTCCACACCCAAGCAGAGAAAACATCACTTCGAAACGCGGGCTGTGGATCCGGTGAGGGATCACGTATCCTCACCATACACGAAGCCCAGGGACTGACTTACGAAAATGTAGTAATTGTGAATACAAAGCCTCAAAAAGGAAAGGTGCATGATAGCGTCTCTCATGCAGTCGTCGCTATCACCAGACACACAGGCTCTTGTACTTACTACTCGGATGTCAGTGAGGACGCCATCGCAATCTTCATAAAACAGGCCATAGAGGCGAATACAGCTGCTATTGAAGAGTACAACCTGGCTACTGCTATCAGCCACAGAGACTACCAAGTCATAGCAGAAACTCTGAAAGAATGCCCGGGACGATCCAAGGAGACACCGGGCCAAAATTGACAAAGAATTTTTCTGGAGCAATATACTACAGGAAATGCAGATAAATAACTTAATGCAAAAAAAAGGCACGGACCTAGAGTCTGTGGACAACAAACGAAGAGCATAGAAAAAAAAAAAAAAAAAAAAAATAAGAGGTATAGGAATGTTATTTAAAGTAATGTGTGTTGCTATTAATAAGAACTGAGATGATTGCCGCAAAAAAGTATATCGGGCAACCACCCCATCAAATCAAATACAAAACATGAAAATCGAAGGTGGTTTGATCATACCTCAAAGACTATGACATCACTCCATTTCTACATTTTTCTTCTTAAAACTTTCCTATTTTTCATATTATTATCAGTAAGATAATAATATATTTCACCTTGATCATCCTTTCCTTTTCCTTTCTACCTATTAGTTGCTATTATCACTGATTCATCTTACTTATTGCTTTTTTCTTTTTTTCGTATTTCTTTCCCTCTCTTCTTTTTTCATATCTTCTTTAGTTATGTTAACCTGTTTCTTTGACTGTCGTTGGTTTACTCCTAACGACTTTGTTGGCTGAAACTACGTTGCTACTTAGCTACATTGATATTGAAAAAAGCTTAAAAAATAGCTTTATTATTTATTTATTTACTTTTTATTTAAATAAGTCTCGTCGGTCGACGAGACCCAGAGTAGCAGCGCAATGGTTATAAAATGTTAATGCATACAAAAGTTATAATAAAACTACTCAGTTCATGACGCTTCTTGTTATTTCTGTTTGAATAAAGATTCCTTTTGGGAATTTAACCCTGTGATGCTTTGCAGAGTGGAAAATTCAAGGGGTACACAAAAACCTTCCCAGTAAATGTAACATCAGCATTATCTGAATCATTAGCTGTATACTGAGGAGTTTTAAATCTGCGATGTCAATTTATATAAATTGTATACGTGGGGAAGACGTAATAAAACCGAAAAATATTGTTTCTAAAGCGCGGGTCTTAATTATTTTATGCATTGCATACGATTATTCAGGCTTGTGTTACTGTGGAAAAACGTAACTTCGTGGTTTAAACTCAAAATCCTATTTCGCCAAACAAACAGCTGTCTATAACTAAGAGTTCTATCATCCGCAAAACAGGAGTTAAAATGAAAAAAAAAATCACAAATAAAGTCCTCAATACGATGAAAGTGACACGCAATTCGTTCGTAATGACCTCAAAAGTTCGGTTCAATGCACCCCTAGTATCAACCCCTTTTTTATTAAATTCACAGATTATCAAAATCAGCGTACGTAGCACACTCGTGTTTCCCAACACGTATGCTCAATCACGATTCGTTTATTGCATTACTTGGTGTTTATACTGTACGACGTAGATCGTGTCGTTTCGGTTTAACGTCGCTTTTTTAAGTAATATAATTGGATAAAATATTAAATGTTGCTGAGTTTATCTGATAGTGAGTATTACGGAGCTTTACGAAAATCCATTAACTCAAAAGTTATGCAACTGAAATCAATTATTTTGAGCTCGTTTTGTAAATAACATCCTTCTGTACCAAAACCTTAACGAGCTAGTTTTTGAGTAATGTAAGAAAAGCTGAAAAAAGACCACTAATTTTTTGCTTACAATTAGTGAACTAACCACTTTGAAATTAAACAATTTAAGTTTATATAATGGAGAAGTATGTAGTAATTCTAATATTTAAAAAAAATCATTAGAAATAGATGAAAATCATCAAATAAAATCATCTGTTTGTTTGTCTGCCTTTGCTTATTTTATCGTTCCTTGGGTACCACTCCGTTACTACTTTAGTCCATTTTTCCCTCTTGTCTCTTAACATAATGTCCTGTCCGTCCTGTTTGTCAGTAACCCATTAATGGCCCACTACAGGGTCAGGTCTCCTCTCACAATGAGAGGGATATAGGCCGCCGTCCACCACGCTGGCCTAATGCGGCTTGGTGGACTTCACATACCTTTGAGAACATTTTTGTGAACTCTCAGGCATGCAGGTTTCCTCACGATGTTTTCCTTCACCGTAACAGCAGGTGATATTTAATTTTGTAAACCGCACATAACTTTTTACAAAGTCATTGGTGCGTGCCACTGGGATTCGAACCCGGACCCCTCGATTAAGAGACCGAATTCTCAGCCACTGGGCTATCACCGCTGTCCGTCCTGTTTGACACACCGTAATAAAATTTTGTTGGTATGTCAAAATGGTAAATATAGATTGATCTTAATAATTTGAAACAGCTCTATACCTTTATACCTATATGTGTGCAAATAAACGTTTTGTCTTCGTCTTTGTCGTGTCGTCACCTATAAAGCTCCCCCCACTCCGCTGACGAGGCGCCCAGACGCGTGTGCTTTACGACGCCCCACAAAATATCGCCCTTTATTTGAATCGCAATGTGATAACTAGAGATGCGCCGAATATTCGTTTACTATTCGATGTTCGGGGTATTCGTTTTTCACTAATTGTATTATCGGCCGATTTATTCGGGTTTTTTTGGTAGAAGCGGTGATAGCCCAGTAACTTACGAATCGAGGGGTCCGGGTTCGAATCCCAGTGGCACGCACCAATTACTTTGTATAAAAAGAAAGTTATGTGCGCTATAAAATTCACAAAAAATTAAGTTCACAAAAAAATAATCTCAAAGGAATGTGAAGTCCACCAACCCGTATTAGGCCAGCGTGATGGACTGAGGCCTACTTCAATAAGTCGAAGAAATCAAATGAAGGTTGTATTGAATAAAGCTATTAAAGTAAAGCAATTAAACTTCAAATAATTGTTTATTTTGAAAAAAAAAATGGTAATTAGCATGATATATTATTGAAACCTTAAGTCAACATAATCGTAATAACGCAGCCAAAATAGGCAAACCCAATATTTCGGCCGAATATCCGGTTCGGTAAAGGTTAAACCGAATAGTATTCGGTATGCGGTTCTTCGGTGAAACCACTATTCGGCGCATCTCTAGTGATAACATTCCATCCCGACTCCGAGAACCCTTCAGAATAAGTTTTCAGAGCCTGCGTGTGACAATAACGGTTTGAGCCCTTTATTGGCCCTTGATTTTTTTGGGGAAGTAAGCTTCCGACCGTACTTTGGGCAAAGTGTTTGATAATGATCTCGATAGTGGGCGCTATCTATTATAGTAATGGCAATCTGATATCGTAATGGCATAGATCAAGATAAGGATAGTGGTTGTAAATTGAGAATATATTTTATGAAGCTAGAATATAAGTATTTTTTAGCTTCCTTCCTTCTTTTCAGCCTTTGGTAGTCCGCTGGACATGGGCCTCCCCTAATCGACGCCACTCCACCCGGTCCTGGGCGCTCTGAATCCCACGGTTTCCCGCTGTCTTCAGGTCGTCAGTCCACCTGGTAGGAGTTCGGCCTGTGCTTCTTTTACTTAAAGGTGGCCGTCATTCGAGGACCCCTTTTAGTTTAGAACGAGAAAATTATCAAAACCTATAAATATATTGTAAAATTATCAAAATCTAAGCTGAAACTTATACAAAAACTTCGTTCATTTATCAAAAGGCTATATGCAAGCCTAAATACAATTTTATTAACGAAGCATAAGCCTTCGTTATTTTAAAACAAAATAACAAATTTATTCTATATGCAATCAATTTATCATTTTAGATTTCAACGCCGGCATACAGGATGTTTTATTTATAAACGGCTCGCGTCGCACTTCGTTAGCGCAAACTGTGGACATAAGGCATAAAGTTATACAGGGTTTATAGAATAGTTGTATAGTTTTAGTCGATAAAATTAGATCTACTTTATGCTCTTAAATTAATGACCAGATTATATGTCTTATATCTGAAACAAATATACAGACCCATCGTTTATGAACCATTAGTGACCCACTGATTCAGGTTTTCGGATTTATCCATTTTAATGAGGTGGATACAGATTATAGGCACCACGATGGCCGTTACTAAATTAAGACTTCACAGAACGGAAGTGTAAATTTAATTCGCCACAAGTAAGCTCAAGCAGCTGGGGTAGCGCACTTCCATTTAACGTGTAAAGGCATGTATGGGCTTGGCCTTATTTAAAAAAAAAACTGTATGGAATCCATTGTAATTAATCTATATACGTGTTCATGTGTATCAGTATCGTGTAGTTACTGCGAGTAAATTCTACGACGTAGCGTTCGTAGTTAATGCGTAGATCAAGTTGCTACGAGACGCTTCGAGCTACGAGGCTACGGATAAATATGCTTAAATGGCGTAGACATCGTACATAGCATAGTACATAGACATAGAATTTAGATAAAGTAAGTTCCAGCTTCAGTGGTTACTGAGTGGTTTGACGTGAACTTTTTTTTATAGTAATTGAGTAGCAAACGGGCATGCCGGCCACCTGATATCAATTAGTCAATGCAACCCACACTCACTCACACACACATACACATAGAGGCACACATATACACCCACACACATACAACACACACACACACACACACACATGCGCGCACACACACAAACATACACACATGCGCACACACACACTTTAAATTTGTATAAAACATGAAAGTAGTTCTGTTAAAATTATTTTATATTATGTAGAAATGAATTTAACTTAGAAAGAGCGGGGCATCCTGTCACAGGTATTATTTTACTTAAAAGGATGCCTCCACTGTGTTAACAAATTTTATTTGAACTTTTGGACAAATAAAGAAATTTTTCATTTTTCATTTTCAAAAAAAAACCCATGGACACCCACCCACATCCAACCTTAAATAGAAAAGAAATCCTATCTAAGGTTGTATGCGGGTACGCGAGGAAAAAGATGTTCACCTCAAATAAAGTATTTCCTGCTCCATACCTCCCCAGACGAAATACAAGAACATTTTGACCGCACACACAGCTTTGATCTTTGTTGTTTCTAAAAATGGTATCAAAATTCAATTTCCAATCTCTAAAACGCAACATCACATTCGCATCATATTAAAATCAGATCAATCGGAATTATGGCCCACCGAAAAAAAAAATATAAAGAAAAAGCACAGAAAACAACAAGTCTACAAACTTTTGTAGAGTTCCATTCGCGTTAAAGCACATGTCTATTATAAAAGCGCGTGTACACTGCACCAACATTGTCGCAATATCGTCAACAACGCTCAAATTAAGTCGAGACTCGTGCGGTATCGCTAAACTTTCTTAGTTAAAACTTTTAATAAGTCGACAATGTTGCGGAGTAGGTACGTTATAAATTAAAATGGAATCTCGACGGTTGAAATTCTTCAAAACTATAGAGTATCAAATCTCTAGAAATGTTTGCTTGATGTTGATTTATGTTTGATTTAGGTTACCAATTTAATATTTTTATTGACATTTATTAAAATAAAAGTATGTTTTTTTTTGGAAAATACGTTTAAATTGGTTATTATTAAGAAGTATTTTAAATAACATGAATGAATATACTTAAAAATAATAAAGATATACTTGTCATACGCAACAAAAGAATAGAAATCAATCAATATTATAGAATTCTGTTATAGTATAGTAGTCGCATTAGACTTCAATTTTTAGGCAGGAGCAAAACCTAGCGTTTAACAATGGTTTTACCACAAGCTGTGCTTGTATGTGTACACATCTTAATATTATTATGTTCAAAATACCACATTTTTAATAAAACATTTCTAATTGTACATGACTCTGTGGCCAAAACCACGTCGTGCACATCTTAAGCAAAGAATTATTCTTGAGTATGAATATGAAAATGAAAAATGTAACTTCATATGCCGTGGAGGGTATCTCATTATGTGACATACAATATTTCTTTGTTATAATTCTCATCTGAACTCCGTATAAATTTTTGAAAGTTCACGTTGAATTATTTTAAAATGAGAATTCATTATATTACGCGGTTGAATGCCATATTTTAAAGAAAACTCATGTTTTAAATATTGTATGTCTGTCTAAGGTAATAATGTATAACTTTCGCCCGCGACTTTGTCCACGTGGACCTAACAATTACAGATAGGGATAAAATGTATTCTAAATTATATCGACGGTTCCCGGGCTATTTGTATTAAGCGACATTTTGTAAACTTTACACCAGAGCAGTTTAAAGTTTTGATTTTTGAAAAAAAATTCATAACTTCCGCAATTTGTAAAATTTTAGAAAAAGATGGATATTTATTGAAAAGATTACATAGTCTGCATAATCTGATTAGGTTTTTTTCTGATATTCCTATTATTAACGAAGTTAGATGTCGTTTAATACAAAATAACCCTTTTATTTTATTTTTTTGTTCCAGGCTAAATGATTTAACCGCCTCCAATTAGTATTTTTTGTTCCTGGCTAACTGACTTATCCGCCTAGGTTTGTTAATTCTTGCTCCAGGTTAAATGACCTAACCACCTAGAACTGAAAATAATAGCTCCAGGCTAAATGCATTAAATTGAAGATTTGTTTTTACTCATTTGTTTTTAATCGTGCCTGAGTAATGAAGTTTACTGAAATGGGCGGTTAAAACATTGTTGAATTTAAAGGTACCTAGGAATTATTATCTTGTCAACAATCTCCCGGGTGCGCTCAAGGGCCTCTTTCTTTACCATGACGGCTTCACAGAAGGAGACCACTGCCTTCCAGTCTGTCTTCTCCGCCAGCATCTTTGCTACAATTGCAGACGGAGCGAAGTTAACCCCAATTTGGCTAACCAAGGCGGAACGCTCATATTCCCATGCAGGACACGCTTCAAGGGTGTGCTGAGCGTCGTCCTGATCTCCATCACAGTGGTAGCAATGGGGTTTTTCTTCCCGTCCAATCCGACACAAATGCTCACCAAAGCAGCCATGCGCGGTGACAGTCGGAACGTAACACTACCCTCCATCCAGGCGTCAAAATTGGGCAGAATTGTTCCAACAGCTCTTTGACCTGCATGCTTCTCCTCCAGACGTTGGCGCCATTCAGTCCAAGCCCGTCTATGTGCCTGCTTTCGCAGAAGACTTGGCTCATCGTTATTTTCTCGTTGAGAGAATTGCCCGACTTTGCAGGTAAATCTTGTCATCCATGTCCGCCAAGATGTCGAGGGGTGGAAAGCGTGTCAGGATTGTTGCCGCTTCAAAGGATATCTAACTCTCAATCCTGCAATGTGTTCAGACCACCAGTATACTTCTTTTCTATTAGAGGCCCTACATCGGGGCATCGCTACGTTACATAATAATAGATGTCATTACTTCCCGTACCCAGACTGATTCATTCTCGGGATCAGAAAAGGTCAAGGTTTCTGCTCAAAATCCAGCGTTGGTAGCAGCGAGTAATAGATCCCTATTAAGCTGTTTAACAGACCATCGTCGTGCTTGACCAACGTGTCTGTTATTAGGGGGTCGCAATGTCACAGCGAACATGATGTAGCGATGGTCGGATAGACTTACTAACTCTTCTGCGACTCTCCATCCCGATATCATGTGAAGCCCATGTCAAATCCACAATTGACTCCCCCTGCCACCGTACGCAGGTACTTATGAATCCAGTGTTGAGAAGCCGAAGGTCCAACCCAGTCGCCCACATTTGGATAACTTCTCCTCTTCTGTTTCCCCTTGTGTCACCCCATGCTTTTGAGCGAGCATTAAAATCACCCAGCACTATAATAGGGCGTGGTAGGCATCTACGGGTAAAAACTGCGAGTCTATCTAGGTATGTTTCATAGGCACCAATTCCACAGTTGGGAGATACGAGTATGTAGCAGCCTACAAATGCGAGAGGTCCCCACTCCACCTGCCTAATTCTGCCCTCCATCAATGAGGGAGTACGAAGGGTATCTCTTTCCACCCCAGTAAATGGCAACAGAGCTATCGATATCCCCGAACCAAAGAGGATGTTTCGGCACATCGTACGGCTCTGCCACCACTGCCATGGCAATCGACCACTCCGCATAGGACCTTAACAATAAAGCTTGAGCCCCGCGGCAGTGATTCAGATTGCCCTGGAGGACCCGAAATCATGTGAATTCTAAATCTCCATTGCTTCTTCAGTCGTTAGTTGACTTTCTATGTCAATCCTGAGATGGGTTAGAAGAATCCTGAGAACTTCCAGCCAAGCTCTTGCTCAAGGCGGAGTACATTTTTTACCTCGCATTCGGTGGTCTGCAGGTAGGCCAATGTCAGCACATACGGTACATTTAGGTGACTTAGTTGAGCATTCCCTCGCTTTGTGATCGTCATCTTTTGCACCGCACATTTAGCAGCGAGAACTTCTGTCCACAGAGCTCGTGCATTGTTGTCGCACGTGTCCAAACTCCAAATATCGGAAGCACTGCAGCTTGCGTGGTGCTATTACTTGAACTCTTGCCCTGATCCAATCAACACGGATGTACTTTTCACTAGCCAGTTTTTTAACTGGAGTGAGTGGACAACGAGCCCATACCATTCCCAGTGTGGTAGGGTGAAACGAATATCGCCAACTTTTATGTCCTACAAGGGCAACCGCAGGTCCGCAATCGCTGCCATAATTTCCTGGCGGCTTACGGATTCCACCAAATTCAATATTCTTATTTCTCCGGTTTTAGTGGGATGGGCAATTTTGACATCCATGTCCCCGAGCGCCCCACGTAACCGTTCCGCTAGAATGTCCGCCTTTTGTAGAATTTTAGACCCCTTAAATTTCTAAAACTAGTCGCCCTGTTATTAGACGCCCGTATTAGATGGACGCGCCGCCAGCGCGCCCTTGCTAAAACCAATGTTTTAACCGACGCCTCAATAGTCAATCCATAGTCAAGTTTGATTGTATTAAGTGTATACTGCTATTATTAAATTTGTTTCAAGTACTAAAATTTTGTTTTTGTAGTGACTGTAGCGACAGTGCTAGTTCAATAAAATATTAAGGAATGTAGGTTTATTCGCCACATCTAGCAAATTCAAGTATCTAGCTAATTGTATTAAGCGACATTCTTATGTATTTATGAGGTAAAGCTAATTGTATGAAGTGTAATTCTAATGTATTTATAAGGTAAAGCTAATTGTATGAAGTGACATTCTTATGTATTTATAAGGTAAAGCTAATTGTATGAAGTGACATTCTTATGTATTTATAAGGTAAAGCTAATTGTATGAAGCGACATTTCAAAATATTTATCAGGTGAGGCTAATTGGTTTAAATAACTCTCTGGTATTTCATAGTATAGCTTAAGTACACAGTGCCTAAATTTGTCAAAATTTTGTGTCGGTTCATACATCGTAGTGCAAAATGGGCTCCAAAAATGCCATTGTATTAAGCGACAAAAAAGTGCTCAGATCGTCACCAAACCCCGCTCAAACGACGCGGAAAAATTCGCTGATTCCGAATATGTATATAAGTCAATTTCGCCCAAAATGTCGCTTAATACAAATAGCCCGGGAACCGTCGATATTATTATGACAATTAAGGCAATAATCTGTCTGTGTACTAAATATCAAATAACGAATTCACCGTTTTTGAATGAAAAAATAACATCTATACATCCTGACAAAGTTATGCATTTGCATTTGACACCGCAAAACAGAGCGGTGATAGCCCAGTGGCTTAGAATTCGACCTCGAATCGAAGGGTCTGGGTTCGAATCCCAGTGGCACGCACCAATGACTGTGAAAAAGTTAGGTGCGCTTTCTAAAATTAAATATCACCTGCTGTTACGGCGAAGGAAAACATCATGAGGAAACCTGCATGCCTGAGAGTTCACAAAAAAAATGTTCTCAGAGGCATGTGAAGTCTACCAACCCGCAGTAGGCCAGCGTGGTGGACTAAGGCCTACATTCCTCTCATTGTGGAGACCCGACGCGTGGGTCATATGGGTTACGTTATGTTAAAATTGCTAAAGTAAATTTATGTTTTAAATGTAGTCAGTTTATTTTTGACGACTGGCATGTCGCAGCGGCTATAAATTCGCGTGCGGTTCAAACTCCGACCGCAGTTAATGTTTTGTCACAATAGTTGCGACAATTTATCACGTGACCTACTCGCAAATGTAATTATGTGCTAACTATATAACTAATAAAATTTAAAATTTTAAAAGATCCCCGACACAATAACGACAATTTTTATTGAACATAATTTATTTTGTAATGTGCACGTGATGCGCTTTCATTTGAGAACCCACTCGATTATATTTGCAGACGTTCTTCTTTCTTTCCACTTTCCACCGTTATTCTTTCCACTTTCATCCCCCACAACTTTTAAACGACTCAACCGATTTTCATCAAACACTAAGTCTAAGAACACTCGCCCGTAACTCACCTTTCATACAAAAAAAAACTAAATTGAAATCGCTTCATCCGTTCGTGAGCTACGGTGCCATGACCGAATCACAGACAGACAAACAAACAGACAGACAGACACGTCAAATTTGTAACACCCTTTCTTTTGCGTCAGTGGTTACAATGACCAAGTTCTGTTAAACCTCACCCCGTGTTTTGATTGCGATGACAGTACGACAGACGACGAGCACGATAATGTCGTTGTATACACTTTGTTGCGCGCGCTGCTTGAGCAGATCGCAAGTGATGGAAAAAGTTAAGCAACGTCGAGCGTGGTTAGGACCTGGATGGGTGACCGCTAGTGGCGAATTACAGGCACGTTAAGCCGTCGGTCCCGGTTATCGATGCGAAAGCAGTCGGAGGCCCTATGGGCGGTTTGCAAACATACGTCACGTGTTGGCCACTAGCCCATTTCTCTACCAATCCGCTTTGAAGCAGCGTGATAGAGTAATGCTCCAGTCCAGCTCCAGTTGTGGGAATAGTCGTGTGCCCAACAGTGGGCTATTAAAGGGTTGCAGCTGCAGCCACATACAAACATTACAAGCTAAATAAAAGCTTTTAAAAATTAATCATCACAAAACGTTTCAAAATGTATATTGAGCCACATTCAAAAGTAGCTCATGAATCATATCGTGTGAAATTCTGTATGATTTGCGTAATTTTGCACTAACCCTATCATCCTTGTTTGCTCAGTCGAAATCAATGAGTAAACAGCAATATGAGCAACGAACCCAACTGGCTGTGCAAATGTTAATTCGTGGATCCGATAGCGACTTGCACGAGAAACGATATTGATGTAATTCTGAAATACAACATTTTGTCTCAAATTTCTAAGTGAAACAGAAGAAATTATTTAAAAAGTCTCACTTACAATCTGCAATAGATCAACCACTGAAGTAAAGAAGTTAACAAGTTAATAACAAGAATGTATCGACTACGAAAAAAATAGTTAGGTACCAAGAAAGTATTACTTGTATCAAGTCTAGTTGTTACTACGTTTGTTATACCTAATAGTTGCTTCTTCTTCTTCAAGACAAAGTGTCAAAGTAAATTCTACTCTATTATACAATGACGATAAAGTTTAATTTACAAGGATCGAGGATATAAAATCAGCTCGGAACGCCTTACCAATCTCCATTACCTTTAGTTAGTACCTTTAAGGAAATTAGCCCCCATAACTAAACTTGCATGCAGTGGATAGGCATGCCATAAACTGACAAAAAAAATTATTTTATTTGTGTAAGATACACAATAATGATGTTATGTTTCTCATGTAAGTGAATTTTGTAATTTTTTTTGAGAAATAAATATTCTTAAACCACAAGATGTCCATAGATTTACGAATTACCAAACATGGTTTAAAATCAAAATCAAAGTCTTTCATTCATTGTCAGGTACGAGTTGTGTACACTTAATGAAAATCGTACATGATAGAATATTATCTTACATCTAACATCCGCTTTCGGTGCCCCTCAGGCTAACGTAGACCAGGAGAAAAAAGCGGGCGGAAAAAACTCCCAGCACTCTTTCAAAATCAATTATGAGCTAATTATATTGCAGTATGAATTATACTTTCGACCGATAATGAGCACGCGTGACAGCAATCGCGTGTGTCAGAATCAGTCTAATGTCATCTGCACACAATTTCTTAACCTATTGAATGTCCAGTAAACAGACACTTTAGTTAAACAATAGCAGTCGGACCACCAGTGGTTCGATGCAAATTAATAGTTTAAAATTGTACATGGGGTATAGAAATAGCCAGGTGAAGCCTATTCAAACCCATGCTTTCTTATCATTTAAATAGTCCTGTATTGTATAATATGCCTTTCGGCATAGGACTGTCTTTGACGCTACTAGTTTTTTTTACTTCGCTTTTCACGAGGTTACTAGTTTAGCTCCCAAGTATTCGTTTAGTTTACGTGTGCTATTAGTATTCGAAAATGTCAACACATTGTCAGTCACAATGACATACTAATGAGGGACATGTAGACGAATACTTTGACGATAGAGTTCATACTTATACAGGCAGCCTTGAAATGTTTGTAGCTAATTTACCATAAAAAACCTATTCAAAATTACTCCCCTTTTGTATTCCAACTCAATCGTGCTATAGTGGGGGCTGGATTTTTGGGCCCTTTGTATGCATAACCAATAGGGCCTAAATTAGGGTTAATGTTGTTTTCGCGCGTAAGACGTTTTGACGTGCGGGTTAAGTTATAAACGTTTGTTGATGAAACATGAACAGATTTTATTGGGCTACTATTAGTCAACCAGTAGGTATCCAGAGTATTTCTTTATTAGAAGTAGAATCCAGAGTATATTTATTTTATTTATATAATAATTCAGACACAGAATAAGATCATTAATTGTTGGCCTTTTTTTGGACAAAGACCAGGCAAACAGGCAGAAATAGCAAGCGATCACAAAATACCGTCTTACTTTGCCACGTGTTATTAAGGTATTCGACCTCACATTTAGCGAGTCAAATTTGAAGTATGATTTCAGAAGAAATTTGATCAATGTTTTGATCAACTATTAGAATTAGAATGTACACAGGTAATCGATGTTATATTTCGAGACTGTAAGTTAGATACTCATATAATTCGTTTTTTTACCGAACAGGTATAAGCATTCCTACCGACGCAGTCTAAGATCTCAACATAACTAAGAAGACTGTTTAATTGTTATTGCATTTTTATTTTAATGCTCTTCATATACATTATTATTTTGGTATTCTTAATTTTAAACATGCCCCAAATGGATCAAAAATTCCACATAGTATGCTCCACATACCTCCTAATATTTAACCAGTACTCCTTGTGTGCTGCAGAACTCCATACTTGCATATGATCAAAAATTAAAAATACTTTTTTATAAAAAAAATCCGCTACATTCCGTAACTCGGACCAATCGCGACGAGCCCTTGTGAATTTAAACGACGTGTTAAAATGGCGAATTCTTTTATACAGAACAAAATACCTAAACTAGACGTGGCTCAATTGAGACCCTTATTACCCCGTCTGTGCCAACGGTCCCGGGTTCGGAATTGCTTTCCGAGCAATAATGTACGTTTACCAGCTCAGTAAGTACTCCAGTTTATAAGGAGTTGTAGGCAATTTTCTGTCTTTTTAACTTGGGAGGGTTGTAAAATATATCACTAGATAAATGTAGTGTTGTTAGACCTCGAGAGTATACGTGATCGGATACACGAAAATATTCTAGCGCTTGAATTTAGTGACATGGTAAATAATGCTTACTGTGGTATGTTAGTAACCCACGACCCACTACAAGGTCGGGTCTCCACTGACAATGAGAGAGATGTAGGCCTTAGTCCACCACGCTGGCCTACTCCAGGTTGGTGGACTTCACATACCTTTGAGAACATTTTTTTTATGAAGGTTACCTCACAATGTTTTCCTTCACCGTAACAGCAGGTGATATTTAATTTCATAAAGCGCACATAACTTAGAAACGTTTCGAAAATAGTCTGGCTTTTCCGTCAAATATATCAGTAAGTAACACAGTTATATTACTATGAAAATAAATTTACTAAAACCATTGTCCAGCGGCCATTTAATTAATCGATTGTCAGTTTACTCGTAAATTTTCCTCAAAAGCTCAATTATTGTGAAACTAAGAAAATGTTTTAATTTTAAATCCGGTTTCACTAATTCTGGGAAAGTGTTTCTGTAGAAGATTCTCCGTGCAATTTATACACGCAGGTTGGGCTTTTGATGTTTTTTCTTACTAATTAAAGGTGTTTCGAGCACTCCGAGGCTTAATTCCTGCTGTAACGATGTTGAACAAGGGACGTATTGGGAGAACTAAGCGGAATCTGTTCGGAAACACACGGGAGCTTTGTGTGACAAAAGCGCTCAAGTTAATTTTTTATTTAATTTTTTAATGTAAAAAAAACTCGTGATGTTTTACTTTCAAATTAAAAACCCAGCAAACGGGCATGTAATATTTTTAAATAATAATATTATAATTGTGATGCAATTTAATAAGTTGATGTTATAAATGGCTCTAAAAACCCTGGGCGTGGTTGGGAATTTTATTATGCAGATACAAAGAGTCGATTTAAGTTCATAACAAGCATTTTCTTGTCTCCTGGTTTCCTTTGTTACCAAATCTTATAATATGGATGTTGGTAAAACACCTGAATACACTGAGCGTGATTGGGAATTTATTTGTGCAGACTAATAAAGAGAACTTGTTAAACTAAAGGTATATATTTTTTTTTTTCAGTTACCCTTATACACTTGTACTCATTTCAATTGCTAAGCATATAAAAATAATTGTACTAGAAATTTTTTAAGAGTCCAGAACAAAATTTCCTACACAGCTCTCCTGACAGTTCCTGCCCGAATATTCTCCCGTAAATTCTGTCAATCGTCGAACCGGATCGTCTCAATTAAAAGAATTGCCCACGTCTCCGAGGGCTGGAGGAAATTGGACCCATTTAAAGTTTTTCGATTTACCACTCCCGGATATGTCGGCGAGGGACCTAGACGCCTTAGGAATGCCTGGGAATATTAATGTGCAGACTAGTAATTGGAATAGGAAATTTGATGAGAAATCTAAATATTTTTTATAAATATTTATACCTCGCGACTGTCTATGTAAACGTCCTTAAACCCATAGAGATATTAAGTGGTTGTGAATTAATAGAAACCCATGAATAGAAGCGAACTATCTAAGGTTTTAAGAAAAGATAGCGCCAATTTCAGATGGTTTTTTTAATCTTATTCTTTTTCTAATTTTTATTCATTTTGTTTCAACATAACATTGTCCTGTTGAAGAATCCAAACTATTTGTAATTACATAGATTTAATATCACTAAATCGATTTCAAAATAGAGGCGTCAGTTTTGATTGATACGAGGTTGGTGCTTTATTGTATTATTAAAGTAATACCTGTATGGAATTTCCAAAAAACTACTAAAAGACTATATAAAAGTTAAAAATTTTTCAGCAGCAAGGTACAAATTCCCGTAGACTTTTGACAGATTTGTGCTACACACGACTGGTATTTTTTTTTCTTTGGCCGTAAAGCAATTTAGGGCCGTTCCCCAGTATTTATGTCGCATAAAATTGTCGTTATTGTGTTGTTTTAAAACGGCTGCCAGAATTTTTGGGGCATCTTGCGCTATGGAGGTACCCAGTTGAAGCAATGATGTAACTAGACTTTGCCCGCGGCTTCTTGCGCGTGGATTTTAGAACTTGGTCCAGAGATGGATAAAAAGTACCCTAAATATTAATCCAGGTAATAAGCTATGTAAATACCAAAATTCATCCAAATCTGTTCAACCGTTTTTGCGTGAAATAGTAACAAACATTCATCCATTCTCACATAGCAAAATGTGTAGTTGACTTTAAAAAAAGAATGTACCAAAAACCTGAACCAGTCTTCCTGTTCTGTGAACCAGTCTTTCCGTTTGACGTCTGCTAATTGGTCGCTGAATGTTCTTTTGAAAATACCTGGAATTGGTGATTTTTTTGGTCAAACCGAACGTGATGTTACTAGGACATGGCAGTTGCTTCCGAAAATGAAATACTATTTTTGATGGTAGGCACTTTATCACGATCCCAAAATCTATTTTGTAATGTAAATTGAATATTCAAAAAATTTATGGTGAATTTTATTAAAGCTTTTAACACTGCATGCACAATAAATAGACACTGGGTATGAGTCACATGTTACTCACTGGACAGCTGAGTGGTTAAATAAAATAAGTTATTTATGAGGAATCCCATGTCCAGCTATGGACTGGACTGTACACATGAAGAAAATAAGCTGATGAATTGAAAGCTGTCAATTTACAAGCTCAATTTAATTGTACTATTAATTATTCAACGTTAAAGAATTGTAAATAATACTAAATTAATTAGTAATCGACACAGACAGCGGTGAAAAACATTCTTATTGGAACAACCTCATTGACAATCTTCTTTGAGGTTAAATGCGGTTGTCAGTGGAAAATATACTTGAGGTGGACTGCACAAAAATCATATTAATATGCAATGCAATACCTTTGTTGTTTCTATGTCATTAACACCTGAACAAAATTAAAGCTGTCATTCGACCTGACCATATTAGGACGCATTCTTCTGAACACCGTTCGCTTCGCAAAGCTCGCTAAAAAAGCTTCCGGTGAAATAAGTTCGAAATTGCTGTGCCTTTGAGGAGTCCTTCACGGGTTTCTTATGGAAAATTAAGGCTTTTCAGGTGAAAATTGCAAGGCACGAGCGCGGATAGTGACTGAAATTTAATCACGGTTAATGGCACGCTCTGACGTGAATTGGTATCGTGTCGGCGTCGTGTCGGGTGATGTGAAGGATATTTTAGTCTGTACCAATCCACGATGGTTCTGAGTGGTATTATTCAGATTTTTTCCTCCTTTGACGGTCTCATGTTGTAAAGTATTCACGACAGCCGATATAACCTGTCGCATTATTGTCTTTCTATTGTAAAGTCATAATTATTGGATGAAATTATTAGATAAGGCTGAGTTAAGATTTTTTGAATATACTTTTACGACTAAAAGACTAAATTTATAAGCTTATATTAACCAACAACCTCGAAGTATGCCTTACTATCTGCAACTAATTGAAGTTAATGTCCCTACAAGTATTAAAATTTTAATTATTTTTGAATGTTATAACCCCAACTCCAAGCTATGTGACCTTTCCACAAGGCGTGCTACTAAATTAGAAATACGATTTATGAACTACGGAATAAACTGGCTGTTATTTGTTTAATAACAACAACGCCCTTCGTTTATTTTATTGACAACACTCTAAAGACTAATACAAAAAATTTATTGCACAATCTAGTGTTTAATATAGCTTTCGTAACGGACTTTTTCTTTAATCAAATTTTTATTAAAATTTTAAGTTTCTATCCGACTGCTATTTTTGCATTATTAAAGTAATTGTTTATTTTTAGATGGGTAGGTAATAAAAATTGCAATAATTTCGTAAGTATCGTGTCGTTATCGTAAGGTATAAAAAGGACGCAATTTAACGGGTTTTCAGCGTTGAAAATAATAACGTTGGGGGCGAGTCCTAAATGAAATTGATTTAAATTTCGACTGTAAAATTATTTATGTGTTGAAATCTTTATTATCTTGCCGAATTTTGATGTTTCGTTCCAATTTAATCAGTTTATAGATGGTAAATCCCTTTGAGCTCCCCAGGAAAGTACCTTCTATGATCCTCTGAACCTGCCGTGAAGGTTTTATTTATTAATTTGTATTTATTAAATATATTTCTGCAACAATCCGTGCATATGATAGAAAATTTATACAAACAAATAAAATTGGAATGTCTGTTTGTAACCGATTGAATTCTAAAATAAAAGTAGCCTTAGATACTCCTTATTACAACAGCTATCTGCCAGTGAACGTCCCGTCAAAAAGGGTCCAGCCAGTTGACATCTCTGTGAATTTCACAGATCTTTGGAGAGCTTGGAACGGGATCCGCTGTCCCGACCAAATTCTAAATCCCACAAACGAAGCCACGGGCATAAGCTCGTGGGTATATAAAAAAACCATCAAACCTCACCACTTCTCAGAACTCTAGGTAACTATAAAAGTTTCTAAATATAACTTGCAGGTATAAAAACTTTCGTATCCGTGTCACGAGACGGCCGCCATTTTGTCAACAAGCTTATTAAGCTGCGCCCTATTGTATGTTGGAGGCCATATTGGATTGTTGAAGTTTACAAGGCTCACACTTGCTAGTTCGCTAAGTTGTTGCTGGCAGTATGTGTTTATGTTATAACTTATGTTATGTAAACAGTGAGTTAATATTAATTGCTGTTATTATATATTGTAGTTAACCGTGCGTAATACCTACTGGTAATAAAATTAGGAGCCTATGGACCGTTTTTTACCCGACTGCGACAGAAAGAGGTTTATGTTTTTCGATTGTATGTATGTTTGTATGTTTCTTTGACACGCTCTGCAGCCTAAACGGCTTGATGGATTTTAAACTCTCTCTCTCTCTCGCGGTCTCTCCCTACAACAGGGGAAGGACTGGAGCATACTCCACCACGCTGTTACAATGTGAATTGGTGTAAATTAGGTGTCCTAAAATAGCAAAATTGTCTGCATTATTGTATGCTTTGCTATTGCTTCTCAAAACATGAATTTTAATGAGGGAAGTTAAGAAAATGGTTATTAATTTCGGGATTTCAGTTTTGAAATGAAAATATACTTGAGAGAAAACAAGGCTGAGCCGACCTTAGATAATTAAATTAGAGTTTATACAGCTTAAGCGTGTGGTCCAAGACACGGGAGGTGATGATTTTGAAAATCATGTATTGTCATTGTCATTGTACAGTGCGTAAAAAAATGGCCGATAAATTAAAAGCGTCTGCATACAATTTCATACATTTTGCTTTCCCATTTTACCGTGACGGCAAAACCGTGCCGTACCGTGCCGTCCTACGGCAAATTATAAAAGCGGCCAATCGGTCTATATTTTTTTTCTCCCTGCTAAAATACACCTCAGTGTTTGGATGACAAATATTTTGCGTTATGTTAATTTTTAATACGAATTGTGAGTATGTAAATACAAGTGTATAAAGTGGAAAAGATTTTTAATTATTCTGAATGAATACGCAAAATAATACACACACCACCATAGGGTGTTGATTAATATGTATACACAGCAATAATAATTCAAATATCTAACAGAAGTAACTTAATATTCCTGGTAACACACGTATAGAGAGCACAATGACCTACATACATATATCCCAGGCTTTATTCTGCCTCGTGGTGATATTTGTGTCTACCAGCGTATCCAATTTCCATTCAGTTGGACCATACGCCGTTCTTATAGTAACTACGTCATACGAGTATATCTGGGAAGTTTGATTCATTTAGAATCATTTAATTTTGTACTTGTTTGTTGTTTCACAGAAACAAATAGAAGCAGTTCTATCTTAGTAAAAGTGACGAATATACGTAAAATTAACGCAACAATTCCCTTAACACGTGCCCACTAGATTGATAACTGCACGTTTTTTGACTAAAAAAACGCAGAGGCACAAATATTTTACAGTTTCTTGAAAGAAATTTCTTCACGTCTAAAGTCAGTTACTGAGGACCCAAGGCATGCTTCCTTTTTTGGACAAAGTGTGAGCACTACAATGTTTATTTTATTCGATTCAGTAAGTAGAAAAATAAGAAAAGATTTTGACGCTAGCGCCTATGACTTGTTAAAAAAATTAGCAACATTGCTCTCTAGATTTTCCTTGCGTCTCCAGGATAATTGTCGGGGAAATTAAGGTCCTTTCATGCACAGCGCCCGGGTCAGTAATTACTGAACAGCCTAGCACGACGATAGCTTGACGATTCAATACCAGCCATTTGAATACCTATTGATATGCTTGGTTTATCTACTATTAATATTATTTGAACTCTGACTTTTGCTGATATTTAAATATTATGTAAGACAGCTATAATAACGATCAGGACAGCAGACACAGCGACCTATTTTTAAGTAAGGTGCGTTTTTAAAATATGTATGTTACAGGTGTGCAGCGGTGATAGCCCAGTGGCTTAGAATTCGACCTCGAATCGAGGGATCCGGGTTCGAATCCCAGTGGCACGCACCAATGACTTTGTAATAAAAGTTATGTGCGCTTAATAAAATTAAAATATCACCTGCTGTTACGGTGAAGGAAAACATTGTGAGGAAACCTGCATGCCTGAGAGTTCACAAAAAAAATGTTCTCAAAGGCATGCCACCAACCCGCAGTAGTGGTGCGTGGTGGACTAAGGCCTACATCCTTCTCATTGTGAGAGGAGACCCGACCCTGTAGTGGGTCATTAATGGGTACTGACATGACACAGGTGTAACAGTGGCGGGAAATATTGTGAGTTTTCTACATGACAGTGGTTTATAAACCATGTGAAGTTTTCCAACCCATAATAAACCAGTGTGGTGGACTAAGTCTTATATCCTTCTCATCGTCAGGGAAGAAGCGGCCCTGTTGTAGGTCACTATTAGGTTGTAGACAATGACGACACGAGTCGTGAGCGCGATTTTCATTAGTCAGTCCGACGTTGACTGCGCTTTTGGTCCACGTTATTAGATCGTCAGGCAGTGTACGTCGTCTATTGGTCTAGAGCGTCCTTAAACTGTTGTTCATTGGTCGAAATTGGTCGTGTATCTATAATATCGCACCACATCATCTGTAGTCGTGACTTTTGCGTATATAGCACATTTTATTTACGGTCGAGTGACACTCCTAAAGGAATAAAAACTGGTTAAATGTAAATTTTTCTTTCACAAGCTGAAAAATCATAAAACCGCACATCAAGATGCGCGAACAACAAATATTTTGTATCAGCACGGACAGACAGATAAACAGGCTTTGATATGCAAATTGCAAATCCCTCAGCAAAGCGCTTGCAGCCGCTTTTGTTAGCGGTTCGGAATATTTAGCAGATAGGTACTCAGCTGTTTGCAGTGACCGTTCAGCTGGTAAGAGCAAGTGTAGACTTACATACATTAAATATAAGGAACTAACTAAGAACCTACTAATACTATTATGATTACTCCTTGTTTTTGCGCCACAAAACAAAGAGTAGGTAATGAAATCACATTATAAACATAATAATTATTTACTTTCCTTGACATAATTATGTACAGTGTTTTGTTTTCTTCGTAACCCATCAGTAAAAGGTAGGGTTGAATTTCCTCTCACAATGAGATTTTTTTTTACTTTTAGTATCCCTCTGCTATACGACTTTACATAAACATTACATCATTCGCCACCGAATTTACTTCTACTAACTTTCCGATCGGAAATATTCAATAAATAAAATGCATAGCAAACTTCGATATACATATATAAATACGATATATAAAAACGAAACTTCTAAAGGGTCAACCAACAACTAAACTCATATCACATCAAAGTGTCGTCGCAACAACAACGGAACAACAAAATGTAACGAAGCACAAAGTGCGCGTAACAATCGAACAACAGTCGCCGATTTAAAGTAGCATTATGCTAATATGTTGTTTCGTGTTTATTTTGTGCTTTCAACGCGGGTGTTTTTTGGCAGTTTTAGAGGTTTATACAACGTGTTAGCAGTTTTGTTAGTTGCTTTACGTAGAACTTTCTGCTTTAGTGCTTACAGGCTAAACGAAGTTATGTTCCGTGTGTAAGTACATTCATAAGTAGCTATTGTAAAGTTTGACAATCGTCTATCAATCCTTAATTCTTTTATATATTTATATTAGGTGCCCTCCATTTATTGAATTGGCACTCTTAGATATATTGCGAAAAAAAGTGTAGGTACGTATATTAATAAAAACTATAAAGTCTGCTTGGCACGCCACTTTATAAATATGACAATCGCTTATATGCCCTTATAGGCAGATTTCTATTGTCAGATATACATAATAATACAAATTTTTTACAAAAAAAACACTCAAACGTAGATAAAAAATAATCTATTTTATAAGTATTATTAATTTAAAAGTTGAAGGAAAACATCGTGAGGAAACCTGAAAGCTGAAAGATCACAAAAAAAATGTTCTCAAACATACGTTAAGGCCACCAACATGCACTAGGCCAGATCTCATTGTGAGAGGAGACCCAGCTATGTCATTAGTAGGTACCAGAAAATGTAACAGGATTCCAATTAATCTGGTTGGATTAATTGGAATCACGTCCATTTCAACGTAAACAGTATACTGTTTTACAACAATTATTAACTTCGAAGTGGACCTTTAATTGAATAACGGATATAAATAATGGACCTTTAATTGAATAACGGATATAAAATATATAATGAACAAACAAAAGTCATTTATTATTAAACCGTAAGCAGTCATTAACAAAATGTGCCCCATTTCAATCAATCATAGTGATGGAAACCATTAAAGGATTAAGTTCGTCCCTAGATACATTATTACCCTTATCATCAAAATCATTATTTTCCAAATCACTTTACTTTTAAATTGAACTTCATTTTCAAAGTTTAGTACTCCAACTGTTGTCTGAAAATATTTGAAGCATTTAAAATTACAAAATGTGTAATCTCAAAACAGTTTGCAGTATACAAAGTGTAATAATTCTCCAAAATATCTTCTGTATAAATCGTTCCTACGCACTTCACAACAAGAGAGATAAAATCATCTGTAATATCATCTTTACTATTTGCTTCATTTCTGTCACCATTGTCACAGCTTACGATCTCATTTGGAGCCTTAGCATCAATATTTTTCAAGTTATAATCCAGTTCGCTATAGGCTTTGAAGCTGGATATATGTCTTGCGTGTCGCGATTCCATAGAAACGTGTTTATTGCCCTGGCAAGATTGGATGAAAAATGTGACTATTCTGATGAGTACCTTACAGAAATGAGATATCAAGCACGGAAACTTACAGTGATTATTGTTGTATCTATTGTATTGGATGCTGTCGGAATGTTCTTTGTCGGTTTGTCGCCTGCTGCGATTCTTATGATAACTATGGCATTTTCTTCACACGATTCCGAGATGGGACTGTATACTTTACTGATCAGTGGTATTAATTTGAGATTGGCATCCTTACACAATGTACGGCCGAGCTATGGGGCCAGAGTATACAGGCATGTTATTGCTTCAGCTTCGTTTTTAAAAGAAGAATTTAATGTTGGTGTGAGTAATTTTTTTTTCTATTCGCGTATTGGATACTGGACCCTCTCTACACTAGAAGGAGACTTCAAGTATACCGTCTAGCTTGACCACGCTTTTCGCGGCTAAAGAAAAGAAAAGAATGCGTTTATTGTTGACTGTTACAAGAGAAAGATGTTACAAAAATTATAATAAGTTTAGAACAGTCTACCCTATGCGGACACACAATAATTATGTCTTACATAACTAAAAACTTAATTTAATATTTTATGGTAGTTATTGCTAAATTTTTGACTTTGTTCGCTTTTCTTTGCATATTCTTTCTTTGATTTTCTAAGACTGCATATTCTTTGTTATAAACATAGTCATAATTATTATTTGGAAAACAAGTGACCCAACAAATCAATTTATTCCTAAAACTATTATTAAGTTTGTGCTTCATATTGGGTGTAAAATACAAAACTCCTTTATTTTCAGATATCATTGATGATCGCAACGACTTTATTTACGAGTATTACGTACGCAGTTATCATATTCTTAGTTGAGGACAAAGTGAGTAGGCAGTAATTTAACTGCATACTATTATTTCGGTAACTTTAACGCTTATACATATTACAGCAACGATTTTAGAATAGGTATATGTGAGACATAAACACTTAAACAGGCTGCTACTTCTGCTATTGTTGCTACGTTAGACAATTAGGAGCAGAGGTAAACCGTTGGACTCAGAGGAAGATTGGGCTGACTGATTTAATAAGTCCAACAGTGGATTACGAAGGGCTGAAATAAAAGGAAGGAAGGGTAAACTATTTAAAGACTTTCAAAATCAAAAAATCAAAATCAACGTCTTTTATTCATTGTCAGGTACGAGTTGTGTACACTTAGTGAACGTCATACATGATAGAATATTATATTACATCTAACATCCGCTTTCGGGTCCCTCAGGCTATCGTAGACCTGGAGAAAAAAGCGGGCGGAAAAAACTCCCAAGTCCCAACACTATGAGCTTTTCCGTGTCGAAGTTGAGACTTCATTTACTGCAATTTTCAGATGGTGATCAGCATTTACCTATCGTGGCGTGAATTCAGGTGTTTATACTCACTGTTGCGGCTGTGTGCTGCTGCAGCCAACACTGAAAAGGTCTGCAACCGCCTAGTTCTGCATCTGGCTAAACGATTGGTCTTCGATTTTGAGATGAATGGTAAGTGTGTTACTTAAGTGCTTTTTTCCACGAGGAGGCTCGGCCCTGCAGTGGGTTAAAAATGTGTGGCAGATAGAGTGTTTAAAGGCAAACTTCTTTTTCCCGAATAGTCCCGATCCTGCAGTGGGTCACTAATGGATCGCGAACATGTCTTAATACTGATACAGGACTGCAGTAGGTATAACATCGGTATACAGCGGTGATAGCCCAGTGGCTTCGAATTCGACCTCTTAATCGCGGAGTCCGGTTTCGAATTCCAGTGGCACGCACCAACGCACGACTTTATAAAAATAAAAAATTATGTGCGCTTTATAAAATTAAATATCGCCTTCTGTTACGGTGAAGGAAAACGTCGTGAGGAAACCTGCATGCCCGATGTTCTCAGAGGCATGTGAAGTCCACCAACTATACCTCTCTCATTGTGAGAGGAGACCCGACCCTGTAGTGGGTCATTAATGGGTTACTGACAGGTGTAACATCAGGTGGTAAATAAACGCATTATAACTAGTAATAAAGGTCTAGTTGTCTAGTAATTAACTATTGTGACTCTTTTATTAAAATTTTTCATAAATACACACAACCAAACGAACCTCCTCTATTTTGTGTTAAAATGAACAGGCTGAGCATTCACTTTTATTTCAGAAACGCGTTATTAAACACATTTATTAACAAACACATAAAATTCTAATTTCCATCCATCACCGAAATGCTGCACCAATTAACAGATTGCAGTCGCAACTAACTGAACTATCGCATTTGATATTCACAATTTGGTTACTTTCAAACATTTAAAATTTATGGAGCTACACCGGAGATTTTTGAAAATGCTCTGGAATATTCTTGATTTTTCGGTGCGTTATTAAATAATGTAGCTGCAACCAAATTGCTGTTTAATTGGGTATGCAGTTCATTAACGGTCGAACAGTGATTGGACCAGCTATGCTCATACAACGCTTCCGCTCTCAATTTATGGTAGAGATTGCCTAGAATTTTTATTAACATGCTAGCTTCATGGACAGGAAATTCCAGTGAACTAATTATGATCAAAATAACCTTTCTGTAGGATACACTCGGACACTTGCCTGCGTAGAATTTTAGAATCAGATCTAGGCTTATTTTATCTTAGTCCACCACGCTGGCATTTTACGGGTTAGTGAACTCACATACCTTTTTAACAATAATAACACTTTATTCATATAACTTAAAGGTGCTTAAGAAAAATGGAGCTTCTGATAACTGATGGTGCCGAAGTTCACGTGTCTTTGAAAACATTACATTATAGAGAACTTTCAGGCAAGCAAAAACCTCACGATGATTTTCTTCTTTACAGCAGGTGACATTCATTTTTTTCAGACTTTCATTTCATTCAAAACGCACTTATAAAAAGTGAACTTTTCTAGTGATCGACTAAATTGTATTAAAAAGTAGGTAAACACAAAACAACAAAATACTAACTAGTTAACTGATAATCGTTACCCTCGTCATACGCCGTATAATAACTGGGTGTAACTACTTACAATTTATAAAAAAAAACCATTGAAGTGTAAATTCTATTTTTAAGCCATTTATTTTTTATCCATTGATGTTGTAACTTAGTTTCATTAAGGACTTCTAAGAAATTTATATCCAAGCCTTTAATAAACCTCACTTTTTATTTCATACTTTCAAGGTTTGTGGTCTAGACGATTTTTTGTTCAGGCAACGAATAGTTCAATACCTTATTACTCTTAAAAAAACAACAGGTTGCACTCCGAGAGTGCCGGCAGAAGCGAAAACTTATAAGATGTGTTTTTTTGGTGATTTGGACGACAGTTCAATTAAAACACAACTGAGTATCTCTGTAAGAAAATTCGGTTAAAAGAAACGACATTCAATGCTAATAACCGCAATGTCAAATCCAAAATTACAATAATTATAATATTTAGCTTTTTTCTATAACAAAATACACTAAACTTATTTTTTATGAATGTTTCCTTTTGACAGCTTCGTTCAATTTCCATATTTAAAACACTCTCTCCATCTTACGCATTTTCGATCAGGGTCACGTGTCCTGACGCGAGTTTCACTTTTTTTACCCATCCGAAAAAGTGCACAGCACCGCTATAGAAGTTTTCACTACAATAAAAAACTTGGTAGGTATTTGACGATCAATAAAAACAATTCGACTAACGCCAATTGATGCGAGTACTCGCGGCATTCCTACTTTTCACTTTGGCAAACTCTTCATCTCCAGACAGGACCCTGGCTCAAAGGATCACCAGCCGCTGGTACATCAGTGCCAAGACCCATCGACCTGAGTACGTCAACGGCACCACCTTCTCCCTCAACCTGACTATTCCTCTGAAGACCCTGGATTGGGTCTGCAATTATCTTCTCATCATTCTTCAGGTAAGATATTTAGAAAAGAATACCAAGATTTTTATGTCAAGATGGAGTGTCAGATTATCATAAATAGGGCACCTAAAAATAGCAACCTTTTAGTTTAAGGTCGCTTTTATTTTGTGGGAACTGCTAATCTCTTTTTAGTGCTATTTTTTAATTTACTTTTTTTCATAACCTCTATCAAAATGTTCTCAAGTGTTTGGGTAATTTTATTTCATTGTGTGTCTAACGCTCTGGTCTATTTTAAAAGAAAATCCCACTTATACTTTTTCTGTAGTATACCTAGTAAACTACCGTCTATAGAAGTATTTGGTATAGGGATGTTATCAACATTCACAATTAATTGTAATATGTAAATAGGGACGTAGATACTTCCCACAATGGATTTAAAATACCTAAATGGTTTTAAAACGTCTGAAGACTTGGCTCAACTCCCAATATCGTATATTAAAAGTAACTTAACAATTCATTTCCAATAATAATGATAAAAGAAATAAATTATTGAAATCACAGTGTGTTCCTTTTAATTTCCGTTTACGGATTCGCTTTGTTCGTTTCTATTTTTGTATAAAAATGTCTACGTACCGTATTCATACGAGTATTTCCGAGGCTGACTCTGATTGACATACAAAAGGATTGCGGACTTTCATAGATGGTGATAAAAAGAAACCTATGAATATCTTTTTCCTTTGAAATCAACTGACATTAAAAAACAGGAAATACTCGTACGTTACCTTTAATCATGACAGCCTAAGTCTGACTTCTTCCGCTGTCTTCTTTAGGTCCGATGACATCAGCCTACTTGGTTGAAAAGAGTCCTGTACTCCTTTTATGGGCGATGCAAATTGAATAAATAATCTTGTCTGTCCATTATTGACTTACTTCAGTGTCGCATCTCCTCTCATAGTGAGAAGGATGTAGGCCTTAGTCCACCACGCTGGCCTTATTGCGGGTTGGTGGACTTCACATGCCTTTGCAAACATTTTTGTTAACTCTCAGGCATACAGATTTCTCCACGATGTTTTCCTTCACCGTTATAGCTTTAACTTTGAGAACTACATCCTTTTAATCAGGAATAACAAAACAAATGTTGCATAATGTTTGAAATTCACCAATATTTTTTGCTTTTCCAGGTTTACGTCTTTTACAAGGATCAGTGATGGATCACAAAGTTAGCGGGTGTTCAAAACTCAGTTGAATGCAAGTGCGATAGCTTTCGTTTTGCTTGAAAATTAGCTGATAAAAGCGCACATAGAAGATTTTAAAAAATCGATTATTTTCAGTACCTACTTGAGATTTGGTATACTTATTTGGAAGCCGAATAGACTAACATAATTATGTAAAAATTGTGCCATTCCGTTAATATTACATACATTCGTGTCGACCTCATTTTTGAAGTCGGTAAAATCAACAGAAGTGCTGCCGCCGGTGATGTTCCGAACTAAGGAAAAAAGAAAAGACATTTTTTTTATTTTCTCTGAATGTCACAATGCATACTACGAAAAGTTCAGCTTTTTAAAGTTTTTTCTTTCAATTATATTCTAAATTTAAGTTCAAACTTCCTTCACAATTCCCTACAGGGTAATGTCATTTCAATTAATTAAGAATCAATTCCCTGTCGGCGAGTTGTCACCCGAAAGGGGAAATGGCCGCGACGTCACCAATTAACGTCAAAAGGGTTGCGTTAACGCTTTTGAATAGATCTCTCTACATGCAGCATTTTTGAGGTTGATAAAGTTAGACCACCGCCAACTATGTATAATTATATGGGGCTAAGGACACACCAGGAAATTAGAAAAAGTAATTGAAAATAATTTTCAACTTTTTTTTATCTCTGCCAAATATAACATACTTACAATATATATTATAAAATGCTCAGACATAATTATTACCATAATTACTTCTTTTACAATTGCCCGCAGGGTTGTGATTTCTATGCATTAAAACCTAACCATCTTGCCACTTTGAAGGGGAAATGACCGCCACAGCATCAATTAACGTCGCTAGGGTGACGTTGAGACTTTCCAACATACCATAGAAAAAAAGCAAGTAGACTGACTATAATGATATATTTATACCGAATCCGCTTTAGCTAGTTCAGCTAACAGCATTCTTGCCTCAAATTCACTGTGTTCCTCTCACTCAAATTCGTGATGAAAGTGATAGATTGAAATTATATGCGCTGAGTTTGCCGTTCTATCTACTTGTAATTTCAATGCAACCTACTAATTGTATGACATTTAACTGATTTTTGTTCGAAATCAGACGATACACGTAAAGCAGAACTCTGGCTCTAAAAGCACAATAAGTTAAAAATTCCAGTAAATATTTAAATAACTAATGATTTAACAAGACAAAGTTAGTAGGCAGTATACAGACAATGGTTTTGGAGTCATACCTCATATTACCTCATACTTCACGTAAAACATGATTGTAATCACGATGATTTCGTATTATTAATGCGAAAGTTTGGGAGGACGGATTTTATTGATACCGAGGCTGTTTGTTATTCTTTCACGTAAAACGGCTGAACGAATTTGGATAAAAATTGGTATGTAGTACGTACGTACATAGTTTACAACCTTTATTTTTGAGTTTGAGTTAATATATAGGGTACTTTTATCATCTCTGGACCCTTCTAAAATCCAAGCAAGCGAATGTCTAGTACCTACTTCCTTCATAAAACTTTTTAGGGCTCAATTCAATCTTGATAAACTCCACATCTACATAAAACCTTTCGAACTATAATGATTTCCCTTCAATCCGAGGCATTAATTGGTATGCATTAAAATCCAATCCCGTGGCAGCCGCGTTGTCACTCTGAAGGGAAATGACCGCGACGCGACAATTAACGTCGAAGGGGTGGCGTTGACGTCTCTCGGCGCTTTAACGCAAAATGTTCTTTACATTTTGCAAAATCTTTAATATTTAACCGATGTTGTTTAATCGTAGACTATAATACGTAGGTGTATTATTTGGGTAATAGTACTTAATAATATTATATTTTGTAACGGATTACAACGCTGCAATAAATTGATATTTTTATTGTTTGAAAGTAGTAAACGGGACTGAAGAGCTTCCCACTAGTCTACTCCGTCGCTAAGTTTCAAATGAATGTTTCACATATCATGAGGGCTACAATAAGCATTGCTCATTACATAAACGCTTCACACGCATAGCCCCTCACTAGTACTTTGTACTGCCATGATAAGTAAAAACTAGTAATAAGTAATAGTAATAAGTAAAAAAAAAAGTAACATTACACATCCAGACCTGAAACAGAAATTTAAACGCATCATTCAAATCTCCACTGGAACGAACCCAGGACCTTCCGCGCAGCACGCTGACGCCTTAATCTCTCACTCAGGTTGTCATCAACTTGAATTCATCATAACTTTAACATATAGCAATGTAGCTCCTAAAAGAATAGATCAACGAATAAATCATTTCGGATTTCAGCTGCTACGTGCAATGTTTTGGGGTTATATAAATTCAAAATTTTTAACATCATTTGCACACCAAAACTATAAAAAAACCATAACCCTTCATTCGTATTTGCTGACGCACCGACACTCGTAGAGTTGACGAGCCGCGGTGAGGGGCAGTTGAGGGTTAACTCAGCATCCGCAAACGCAGAGTTATGTGGATAAGGCGTCTACGAAAATCACAGTTCCTATGTATACTAAAGAGTTTTAATGTACCTAAGGATGTTAAAATTATTTGTATTTCTAAGATTGATAGGTAAATTCTATAATCCTTTACTATAACTATTACTATATAAATAGAAATGTGAAAATTTGTGAGGATAGATGGAAGGATAGTTAGATGCGTGGATGGATGGATGTTTATTAGTCTTTCCCGCAAAAATATATGTCTGTATTAACAATACAGTATATTTTTCATCCCCCTCTGGACTTCTGGACCCACGCGTTCAAAGTCGCGGGTAAAGTCTAGCATTTACTAAGTAAGAAAAATGTATGATCAGTGAGACACCTTAGTTAGAAATCGCATTTTTTAATGAAACTGACCCAAAAACAATTAGGCTTTGCGTAGTGTTGATTGTCTATCTTCTAACACGCACTAATGACTTCATAAGAAAAGTTATACCTATATGCTTTATAAAATTAAATATCACCTGCTGTTACGGTGAAGGAAAACATCGTGAAGAAACCTGCATGCCTGAGAGTCACAAAAACATTTTCTCAAAGGCATGTGAAGTCCACTGACTCGTAGTGTGGTGGACTAAGGCCTACATCCCTCTCATTGTGAGAGGAGACCGACCCTGTAATGGATTACTGGCATATCCAAGCGTATCCATGTTATCCTTTCGTTCATCATTAAGGGTATTTTCGCATTTTAAGTAAAGCTTAACGGCCGCCGACCGCCTTTGTTGCGACTCGCTCACTTGCAGTTTAATTGAGACCGAATTAAATAACTGAATATACCTTTCGACTCTCAAAGCAATGACTCCCAACTTCACACTTCGAATAATTGAAGTTTATGGTAAAAAAATATAGGGTGTTTTGGATTCAATTTTATGTAGGTATTTTAGTTTTTTGAAATTTTATTAAATTTATTAGACGTTAGGAACCTCTAACCTCTAATAAATTTAATTACAGGAATGCTTAAAATGGGCCTCTTGCTACTACTAATTTGTTAATTTTTGTTAAAGAAATAAAGTAAGAGTAATTTTATTTATTTAATTAAATCAACTGAAAACACAGGCATCGAGGTGTAGCAGAGACTAACAAAGCGTACATAGGTACCCAACGCTAGCCAGTAGACCGACTGTATATTTTTTAAGAATTTATTAAGAATTAAGTAGCAAACGGATATGCAGGCCCCCTGATGATAAGTGGTCACTGCAGCCCATCGAAATCCACGCCCGACCTCAAACAGCACAAAAAGTCTATCATAAGTCGCGCGAGGGTCTATTGCTACTCATGAGTACTTAGATGTTTGCTTAGAGTAACTAGTAGAACGTCAGTATTTTCGGCAGCCACGCCTCCCCAACCAAAACACGAGACATGAAGAACATAGCTTCATGGCAGGCTTAGGCTGCTTTTCCACCAGAGATGTGCGAGGATGCGTAGCGAGGGATGCGTTTTAGAACAACCAATAGAATTGCTTCATTTACCTAGCCTCGCTCCGCTAAGCCGTTTCCACCAGAGCTGTGCTTACTCAGCAACCAACCGTTGTAGAGTCCACGTCACCTGATGATGCTCCATTTTGGGGCGAAACACGTGTCGTGTACTATTGGAATAAGTCGTTATGGTATATACCTACTCAGAGAGATAAGGGAGGGTGGCGGGTCCATACAAAAACAAGTTCCACGTGTGCGGATTGTTGCAAACAAATATAAATACAACTTAAATGACCTGAGTGACCTCAGATAGAATTCAATTTTATTAAGCCTGTTCAATTTGACAAAACCGAAA
Source organism: Erynnis tages (assembly GCA_905147235.1). NCBI lineage: Eukaryota > Metazoa > Arthropoda > Insecta > Lepidoptera > Hesperiidae > Erynnis > Erynnis tages. Next base: position 10,389,547 of record LR990087.1, read on the forward strand.
CAAAGGTTAACAAATTGCTTTGGATACTGGTAAAGAAGAGATCGTAAGGAAATCTGCGTGCCTGAGAATTCTCCATCATATTCTCAAAGATAGTTTAATATTTCTTTTTTATTAATAAAATCTTTTATAATATTTTAAGATAGGTACCTATTAAATAAAAACAAAAGCATAAATAAATTCAATAATTTAATCAATTCACAATCATATTTATCACTATAGAACAGTCAGTCGATTTTGCCTAAAATTAACTTCTTACATTTTCAACAACCAACAATTTTCACATTTAATACTAAACAGGCATTTTTGATACAATATTTCAACGGTGACTTCTAATAACCTGTGAAGACAAGACATTTTGAAATTAATTTCAACATTTTAACATATCTCACGTCTCTTAAACTTTGAGATTATAACATACACTTTAATAGAAAATTGATGGTTCAACAATAAAACAATAATTTTCAATGTGTATTTGATATGTTGCTCACATAACTATCAGACACGCTGTAAGTAACCAAAAATTAATACAAAGATTGTATTGGAACGAAGAAACAAAATCATTGCTCAATTTGACACAGGTTGCCTTATTTTTTGTGCTAAGTTATGAACGATAAATCCCAAAGCTCTTGTTTAATTTTAAAAAAATCATGTACGTCTTGCCGTATATAAAAATTACCAATTAGCTATAATTATTAACAGGTAAAATTTACATATTTGTTAAAACAATCGTACGTATAATTTTTAATCCTAATTAATTGACAGCATTCTTATGAATTTCAGCAACTGAATAGGATTTTGTTTCAAAACCATTACTATGAATTTGTGTAACACGAATTTAATTTATTATAATATCTATTATTTACATTAATTTACAAATACTTTAGTGCATTTAAATATTTCCCATATAAATAAATTGTACAAATTACAATAAATAATTTTGATTCAGCTAAATAATATTTTATGTAAAATTTATTTATTTTTAAATCATTTAGCATAATAATTATGATTAAAACAAATTTATTTTTCTTTACTAAAACATAGTTCATGTATTTGAAAAATTCAAGTTAATGTCTACAGAATAACAGTGTAATTTATATATCGTGTTACCACTATGTAACAATACAAAAATTTTAAATTATTAATAAACGTTATACCTTTGTATGTACACATAATAAATTATAATTATGCAAATAATTTTTCTATATCTTAATAAAAGTTTATTATCTTTAAAAATATTAAATAAAATAGAAAACATATTTTAGTGCATATTATTTTATTTTGTACAGAATTAATATTTTTAAATGGATCTATAATAAAATGACATAGTAATTTAATTAACTAGATATGTTGCAAATAAACCATATTAATTTTTTCTTAAATGTCTATTTTCAATGTTCGTTCCCACAACCGAGGTAGGATTGATACCCTGAAGATTATAATTTATAGATGTGTTTTATAACAGTATTTGTACACAATAACAATAACTTATTTATGTTTTGGTACATAAAGTACCTAATGAATAATTATTACATTAACTGACATTGACAAGTTAATAGACATAATAATATGAACAATAATGTTACAATCAAAAGTTTTTGTGAACATTTCAAAATCGTGCAAGTCAAGCATGCCATGTTCGTTTCAGCAGCGTTAAAATCATTTAAATATTGCTAGCTATTTTTAAATTTGTTTGTACTTATTTATTAAATTTGATTTATTATTTGTATAAAAATTACTTAAAAATTCTTTTACATTTAAAAATCACCTTAAAATGCCAGATACTCGTAACAGCAATATAATCATATTTTACAATATTTTTAAGATCAAACTGAAATAATGAAATTTAATGATCTTAAAAATCACTTAATTTGAAACAAATTTTAAAGCTTAAACACCTTTTATACTTCCTTCAGTTGCAGAAAATACTTCTCTTGTCAAAATATTGCACATTTTCATTTGCGTTGTACGATAAAAATTTTGAAAAACATGTCAAACCTCAAATTGCAAAACCACTTACGATACATAGTGCTTTTTGTCACCTTTACAATGCCATGTTATTCACCTAAACTATTCATGAATTATTGAATAATTATAATAGCCTGACCAAGATTTTTGAATACTTTACCATGTAACGGAAAATTATTTGAATTATTTTATTGGCCAACTGCTCAAATAACAATAATGTTATTCTTTAGAGCCAATGAGCTTGGAAAAAATACGATATGATATTATAATTATAATGTAATAGTGTAGCAATACCAAAGGTGAATGTAGCGTCGCTTTTGAAGGTATGCAAAATCCCTGGTCAAGGCCGAGTACTCAAATTGTGTTAAGTTAAATTTAAACCTGTCTCTGTTAATCAAAAGAATTCTTACTTCAAGGTTGTTCAACATCACCTCCCGGATCAAGGATGATTCTATCTAAAGTTCATTTCTTGTTCAATTTGGTAAACAATCTTCTCACTCCTTATATCGAAAAAATGTTTAAAATAGCTTTAAAAAAAATGCAGTTACTACAAATTTGTTTCAACATTCAATGATTACCTATTTGTTTTTAAATCGATGTAATTTCGTCTGCTGTATTTTAAAATCGCAAATTAAAAACAAGACACGCGAAGATCGCTTATCAAATCCTTCCTTTCCTTCAGCCCTTGGTAGTCCACTGCTGGACACGGGCCTCCCCTAATCGACGCCACTCCGCCCGCTCCTGGGCGCTCTGAATGCAACGGTTTCCCGCTGTCTTCTTCAGGTCATCAGTCCACCTGGTCGGAGGGCGGCCTGTGCTCCTTTTGCCTAAACGTGGTCGCCATTCGAGGACCTTACTTCCCCATCGGTTGTCAGTCCTGCGAACGATGTGGCCAGCCCATTGCCACTTTAATTTGCCAACTTTGAGTTATTGTTTTGAGTTTTGAGTTATTAACTTACCAAATAGGACAAGTGTAATGGACTATAGCAAAGGGCTACCTAAGCTATATGCAGCTCTCTCTGACTTTCCTGCTGGCGGTGACGACTTCGAGCCGCGGTCGCGCCGCCGCGATGTCCGCACTGCGCGCCGTCACACCTCTATTTATTAGCATGTTCTGTGGCAAAAGGGTATCGGTTAAAACCATAGAATAAAGCCTACTGCACACGTTACGAGAAATCCTTGCGATCGCACTGTACCGTTTAAACTGCACCGATAATCGAAACGTGTGTGTGATGAAAACTGTACAGTTATCTGTACAGTTTGACTGCACAGATTTACCGTACAGATGAAACTGAACGTGTGTGGTAGGTCTAAAGAATAAGGCCGCGCTCAGTTTCGACGCGATTTCGTAGGAATTCAACTATGGATAAATTATCTATGGATACATACATACATGGATCTCACACTTTTTACGGTGCAAGAACTGAGTTGCGAGACTTGGGTTTACCTACCTCGGACGGGGTTGCATAGTAATGTAACCTACTCAAGTAGCCTAATCCACCAAAAACAAGACTACACACTACTCGATTGCGGAGTAAAAAGTAGAGTTCAAACGCTCTGTGGCGACTCCCGATGGCGCCACGTATATGAATCACGCTAGATCACAGTTTTCAAGATGGCTGGCATATAATTATGCAAAACTCCCACGAGACATAAATGGACCACTGCCGCTCATCTTGCTCGGCGACAGATTTCGTTTTGCCAAAGCTCTACCATCTGTGATCAAAACTAAAACACATGAAACTTCATACTTACTGTACACGGTAACGTGTGATCGCTGTATATCTTTAAGTGATCACTTTCGGGGGTCAATGGAGATTTCGTGTAATCCTGCATTGGTTTCTTTTCTGAAACAAAATATTTTTAAATAAGTATGAAGTGTTTTCAGCAGTATTCATGAGTATTCATCTAAACTTAACTTTCTGTAATCAATGTAAATTATGTTTATAGATAAACAATTATAAACAGGAATGTAGTAACGCGCGTATAAATAACTAAATAAATTAGCTAAAACTGTGTCGAGAATTTTTTCCTCCCGCTTTTTCTCTCTATGCCCAGTAATGGGTGGCACATTGCATAGCCGATGAGTTCGAATAGGCAAAATATTAAAATGAACAAATAATTTGGACTGCTGAACAAAATAATAAATAAATAAATATAATTTAGCAATAATTGCCATGAAATATTAAATTAAGTTTTAGTTATATAAGACATAATTATTGTATGCCCGCATAGGGTAGACCGTTCTAAACTTATTATAAATTTTGTCTATCAGGTTACCCAGGCCTGTCTTCCTTTTGCCTATGTTATGTAGTCTGTGGTTTAGTCATCTATCTGTGGCTTAGCTGTCTATGAGTAGGTGACAGTAACCCATTAATGACCTACTACAGGGTCGGGTCTCCTTCTTGCAATGAGAGGGATGTAGGCCGCCGTCCACCACGGTGGCCTACTGCGGGTTGGTGGACTTCACATACCTTTGAGAACATTTTTTTTGTGACCTCTCAGTCATGCAGGTTTCCTCACGATGTTTTCCTTCACCGTAACAGCAGGTGATATTTAATTTTATAAAGCACACATAACTTTTTTTTACAAAGTCATTGGTGCGTGCCACTGGGATTCGAACCCGGACCTCTCGATTCGAGGTCGAATTCTAAGCCACTGGGCTATCACCTACCTATGAGGGTATGAGTAGGTACCATCAATAATGTCAAATATATGGCCTAGACGTGGCCGTCACGGCTCTCTTACTAACACGGCACCTCTCCTCACCTCACCTCATGGCACCTACGCTGTCAGCATTCAACGAGACGGCATGTGTGAACATTGGTGACACACATTGCTGAAAAACTCTCGACTGCCGTCACTGAGGTAGGTGTAAAGGTATCGGGTGTGTCGACGATAGGGACACAAGTGAAACGATCGAATGTTCATAGCCAACTGTTTAATGATTATTTGTATTACGAGTACATTGCTGACCAAGTGGCGCAGTGACACCGGTGCGCTGCGCGGAAGGTCCTGGGTTCGATTCCCAGCAGAGCAGAAATTTGAATTTCTGGGTGTGTTGTGTTCTTGTCTTGTGTGTGGTCATGGCACACATAGGGAATCCTAGTGTATGGCTATGAGTGTGAAGCGTTATTTATTTATTGCGGTTCCCCACATAGGTTTCAGGGCAGTTCAAGGGGTTTTTAATGGGTACAAGGTACTCACCATAATGCACCGCGATGATGTCGGGATCCGTCTCCTCGATATCCTCGCAGTCCTTCAGCTCGTACTGGCTGCTGTAGTCCACCTTCGGAGACGCTGCATACGTGTTGACGTTGTCGCGCTTCGGAAACGACTCGACGCTGTCTTCGGAGTATAGGGCGTTTCTGTTGGGGAAAATATCAATACATTAACACTTTACCTGTCCAATAAAAAGACACAACAGTTAAACAATGGGTATGTATCACATGTGACTCACGGGACAGCGAAGTGGTTAAGCATGCATGTTTGATAGTAATTGAGTTGTTCGTGACGTTCTCAAAGACGTGTCAGATCCAACTACCCGCAGCGAGGTGGACTAACGTTTAAACTCTTCTCATTGTGAAAGGAGAATCGACCCCACCGTGTTTCACTAATGTGTTATAAACTATTTGTCAGAGGGGAGATCTCTCAGCAAGTCAGGTGATTGTTTAATTTCACAAATTGTCACTACTCCATGAAAAATTCAGATACCAAATATGTAACCTTAGATTACCTAAAATTTTGCCCTTACAAACTGACGATGCAATAACTATAACATTTATTGTTGGAGTATTTTATACAAGTTAATAATTGCACATCAAACCATCCTGTTTATGTTGATTCGCAACAATACAAAATCAGAATGGAAACAAAATACAATAAAATCCGAGGGAAATTCAAAATTCATTCCATTATGATCGTTCCATCATAACAATATTTATCCTTTGTGTCTCCAAAATCTATCCCAATTATAGCGCAATATCATTCACTATCCTGCGTCGCGTTACCCCAGCGGGTAGATATCCGTTTTATCCAGTTTTAACCGGTTCCAACCAGTTCCAACCAGCGTCGCATATTGACAGATTGAATTAGTGTCCCGTAGCGCGTGTTTCTATTTACTGCAAATGCAACATCGGATCGGAGAGATTTATTGAATTTGTTCGCTGAACTATTCATAGTTTTATATGCAGGTCTCAGGGCCTTCACGGCGTGACCCAGTTGGATATAGATCAGAATACGTGAGGTTTTTGCACACGTGGAATTAAATTGGGTGAGCGTCTTTCTCTGTCTCAGGTGAAGCTGGTTTAAGTGTCTTTATTTCAGTTAGCGAATGCGATTGCACAGCTGAGTTGAAATTAAGATGAATAGGTACGAGTAATTCATTATTAACATTTACATAATTATATACATCACTAGAAAGGTAAACATTCTACGAAAAATAACATTTATTCGTAGAAAGTTTACTGTCATGATTTGCATAACAGGAAATTCTCGTAATATTATAAATATATTATTTATTATTTTGAATGTTTTAAATTTAAGACATTCAAAATAATATAAGCGAGTAAATTGCGAAAAAAATATATCACAAAAATATTATCGTATAATTATTTTTTTCGCAATTTACTCGCTTTGCAGCTGAAATCGGACAGATAATTCGGACCGGAGTGACAGAATGTATCAGGATATATTTTAGGAGGCTTCTACTAGAGGGCCTCCTCTAATTCAGAAGTTAGCAACATCTCAAAATCTCAATGGCTTTTCTTTGTCTTCTTAGGTCCATAGTCCACCTTATCGGAGAACAAAACATATTAACCACGACGCGAATTTTACTCGAGGTTTCTCTTTCCCGTCTAAGTTTTTCATTTCCAGTCTTACTGTGACTGTGATCAGTTCATAGGCTTAAAAAGACAACACAAATAAAAAGCTATCAAACAATTAGCAAAATCCGAACCGTAGGACCGCAACCGGCTTCCAGTTCCGACTAACCGTAAGTCTATTATGTGGTTTTAGTTTGCTCTCAGCTATTTTAAAGGCGCAATTGGTCTCGCAGTTTTAAAAGGACAAAACAAGCCATTTGTTCGATAGAGTTATTGAAAAATCCAGCAAAACTTTCACAGAGCCGAATCCTTTGTGACTTTTAATTGATGTCGATACCTGTAAAAACATCGATAGTCAGTTCCATTCTTCTCTCTATGTGGTTATAAAGCCACGTGAGTGAATGATTGTAACCTACTACTTTTATAAATGTGAAGTTTGTGAGGGTGGATGGATAGATGGATGTTTGTTACTTTTCACATAAAACGGCGGAGGTATGCACGTTGTTCGTAAACTGGATTAACATTTTGATATTTCTTTGAGATTTTCGAGGCATTTTTTGCCTCTACCGATACCGTGCTTTGGACGTTAAGCCGTCGGTACCGCTTGATATCGATAAGATAGCAGTCGTTAAACCCTGTCGAAGGTCCTAAGGGCGGTTTGAAAATTTCCGCCGTTTCTTCACTAATCCACAATGGAGCAGCATGGTGGAGTATGCTCCAGACCTGCAACCAAACATCATTAGGGCTATCCAAAACTGACGGCTAATTTTATTATTGGAACTACCGATTTAGGGACTGTGATATGTCCCTCGATGAACTAAAATATCTTCACTATCTACAACCCCTTGAATAAACGGATAAATCCTACATTTCGCAACCCCCACACAAAACCGATACAGGTAAATTGAATTGCCGCTTCTATTAGTTTTCACAGTAAATAAAAAACGAAGCTTCGCGCTCGCTTTCATTGAAATAAGAGCCATAATCACTCGACAACAGTTTGCGCGCTGTATCGGTATACAATGTAACTTCAATATTTTCAACCGTAACAGTTAGATAGCTTTTTATATTTATTCTATCAATTCAAAATATATTTTTGGAACGAAAGTTCCTTACGGCAAGCTTGGAGGACAAGGATATAGCTGCGTGACCGAGCTGAAAAACATGTGAGACAAACCGTAAGAAAAATATAATTATAACTGAAGTGACGACATTAAATTTATATGTCGTCACTTCCGTTCAAATTTTGAACCTCGAAGTGATGACATACGAGTACATTTGAACTTCTGGTCTAATTTTCTGTTTTTCTCAAAGTCCTGACCCAAGGATTTCTCATTCAAGGATACACACGTCGTGTATTTGTATTATTGTTACTGGGCAGTACTGAGCAGAGCAGCCTAGGGAACATCAAACCTCAAATAGGATAGGATAGAAATCCTATTGGAGGTTTGATGTGGGCAAGATATTGGCCTCAAATAAAATATTGTCCAGCAACCACGCCACCCCAATGAAACGTATGACATAAAGAACAATTTACAGCTTTACAGCGAGTTGGGAGTGTGGCGGTAAGATGCCTCTCCCAGCTACATAACATGATTAATCATTAGAAACCCTATGCCAGCCGATTTATTCTTAGTGGAAACACGCCTATTGATTAATGATTATTTACGACAACTATCGCCACTGTAAAACCGACCAGAATTTTTTGATTGTTTGAATTATTAATTGTTATGATGAATATAATCTTGTTTACCATTACCTATTACGTATAATTACCAGTGAAAACGGTAATTTTGATGATTATTTAATTTTTTTATTAATAAACATATTAAGATACGAAAATTGAGGTATTTTATATCTTCCCTTATTAAGGTAGTTTTATCAAGGTCACGCCGCCGCCGCCGACTGATTGGCCACCGGCGCTCATATCTACTCCCAGGTACCTACGATGGCTCTATCGTCTATAATATTCTTTAGTTCTCCTTTTTTAGATATATTTTAGCGGTGAGTGGTCCGATCAGAATTCCAACTGGTTGAAGTACTCGTATGTTCGTTGGAGTATTTTTATTAGTAACATTTATTCCACTCGCATGGATGTTAAAAAGCCAGTAGAAAGGAATCCCAGAACATTTTTCAATCACTCTTTTCATATCGATACACTGAAACTGCACTATAAATCAATATAAACCATCCTCCATATTTTTCTTTATCACTAAAGAATTTATATTGAATTTTTAGAATGCAAGTACCTAATTTAAAAATCATTGACGTGGCGAGACGGTTATCCTAAACCACGCTATCGCAGTTTTTCAAACCGTTGACATAATTAATATTATGTTAAAAATTCCGAGGTAATCGGAGCACAGCCGCTTCCTAGACTGCTATATCCATCAGGTCAGTAACCCATTAATGACCCACTACAGGGTCGGGTCTCCTTCTCGCAATGAGAGGGATGTAGGCCGCCGTCCACCACGCTGGCCTACTGGGGGTTGGTGGACTTCACATACCTTTGAGAACATTTTTTTTGCGAACTCTCAGGCATGCAGGTTTCCTCACGATGTTTTCCTTCACCGTAACAGCAGGTGTATTTAATTTTCATAAAGCGCACATAACTTTTTAACAAAGTCATCGGTGCCTGGGATTCGCACCCGGACCCCTCGATTCGAGGTCGAATTCTAAGCCACTGGGCTATCACCGCCCATGCATCCATAATTGCAATGAACTCACGTGGAAGCGGGGTGCTTGCGCGGGTGTCGCGCGCTGAAGTGCCGCCGGTACACCGCCGCCAGGACAGCGCACACGGCGGCGCTGAGCAGCGCTGCGACCGCCAGCAGCGCCACCAGCATCGGCGACACCGATATCGTGCCGCCGCCTGGTGGACATCGATCAACTGTTATAATAATAATATACCGATCTGAAGGACGAGATTTACAATCAATCAAGGAAGAAAGTTACAATCACACCAATAATTTTGTCGACATCGACAGGTGTTATACCTAAACAGCTACATCAAGCGCTCTCTGCACTCGACCTGCCTTCGCACCTTTATTGTTTAATGCAGAAGGCAGTAATATTAAACACTTGCAGGATAGTGCGAAAGTTTCTGCAATCAGAACATACCTCCCATGATACTCACTTGACTTAGGTCCGTGTTTATCATCTTTACCGGCTTTTGCCGAGCAGAATTGTATTCTAAGTCAAAAAATAATAATAACGCTTCACACTCACAGCCCCACACTAGGATGCCCTGTGTCGTGGGTGCCATGGACACACAACACAACAACACAACACACCCAGACCAGAAACAGACATTCAAATTCATTATTCAAATCTCTGCTCCGCTGGGAATCGAACCCAGGACCCTCCGCGTAGCGCACAGGTGTCTTTACCAACTGAGCCACTCGGGTCGTCTTTTATTAAAATAAAAACTATTATTAAAATGTTTTGGAAGAAGCAACCATTCACCAATTATTAGTCATCATACGAAATAATATGTCATCAATAAAATTATATCTGTCTCGGTAGAGGCAAAAGTTCAGCAAAAATTCAGGCTGTAGATTTCAATCAAATCGGTGACATGTTGTCCATGAAGCTTTCAATCAAGTCGTTGACATATCCAAAAACGTAAATTAAACCATAGAAATAGAATAGAAACCATAGAAACAGAAAGTAAATAGAAAGTTATGTGGGCGGATTAGATGTATCCCAAAATTTTGTTAAACTGAGCGCATATTAGCTCCTTAAGCTATATAGCAAGCTTTAGTGGCTTCCGAACAAATATGTTATTATTCCCATTCTGCTTACTTCTTATTTATATGAAAAACACTGCCATCATTCTCAAATCAACCAATGTTACCTCAGGTTAGTTTGAAAATGAGTGTCAAATCAAAATCTTATAACTGATTTTTGTGATATTAGACCTTGAATAATCCAGACCAGATTTTAGGTGACTTTTGAAGCGACTTTTAAAACATTAAAATCAAGGTGCACACGACTATGCAGTCTGTTACCTGATCATTCCGAGGTTGACTCCTTTATTTTACTTAAGTGACTGGGTATTGCACTCCCCACTGTGTCCCACGACATCAACTTTAAACATAGGTGATTAAATCTATAGAATATAATAAAAAATCGTAAGATCTATAGCACATTCGGTATTATATCTTTAGCATAGTCGGTAACTCGGTCGAACAAACAAACTAAACACGAACAGAACACGTGGAGTTCGCACGACCGACAAATCACTTATGCGAACAAAACTTTAATCCGTTATCTGCTGCGTACAATGCAATGCCACTGTAATTAGCCGCAAACTTTCGGTCAATGTTTGCCATTATATTATCATATTTCGCTTTAATTCGCATACAAATTAAAGTATTTTTTAATATTAGTAGCAAAAAACCAAGCAGGTCACATGGACACCCACAACTGACCTCAAATAGAAAAATATTGCTTCGTATAAAGTGTCTCTGGAAAACTCTACTTTACGATGAGTTAATAGGCTGGCGGTAGGGTAACTCTGCGGGCGAGCTACTATGAGTATGTCACTTCAATGAGGTTTTTAATTTGAATGTGCGGCTTACATCACTTATTAGGTAGCCTGACTTATTGGAACAATGTGAAGTCCTTAACTTTCAGTGGGCAGATGAATGAATAGACAGTAGATGAACAGAAACTGATAGATTTTACACAGAAACTTTGTACCCTTTCTCAATTATATTACCAAAGAGCGGTCTGTTACAAACTAAACGAGAACACCGTTCCCACAACAAACAAATTATAGTTTGTTGTTTGTTTAATTTTGTTGCACAATTCGCTGTTATAGTTGAATCCGCTGCGGTTATCAGCTACGCGACGCAATGCAACCTATTAGCGCGCGAACTTTCAGACAGCAAGAGAATGTTAAACTTTAGCCCTTATTATTGTGTTTGTTCATCAAAATATATTTGAGATATGTTAACTAATCTTGAACTCAAACTCAAACTCAAAAGCTTTTATTCATTATTAGGTATAATTTGTGCACACTTAATGAAAGTCATACAGATAAATTATGCATTCTACATTCATCCGCTTTGATCGCCCCTCAGGCAAAACGTAGACTGGGAGAAAAAAGCGGGTGGAAAAAAACTCCCAGCACTCTTTTAAAAGTAAATAAAACTTAGTCTATAGTGCGGTATGACTAGGTCCAATAAAGGAACACACGTGACAGCTATCGTGTGTGTCAATATCGCCCCATTGCCATCCGCTCACAAATAAATATTGTTACATCGAACCCTGAGTGGTCATTTAATTTTCTTCTTTCTATCTAAATTACACTTACAGTAGTTATTAATTTTCTCTTTAATTTAATTATCGCACGCCGAAGCGCGCAGCGTTGAAGTAGTGCTCTAAACTCAGGAAATCTTAAATCAATTTTTCTTCAGGTATTTATATTGCTTTTATTTTAATTCTTATACCAATTAAAGTGAATATGAATAAGTACCTACATCAAAATGCACTTTAACTTCATAACTAACTCATATTTGCGCAAATAAATGTTTTGCTTTTTTGTGTTTGGTGTCGAGTTTAAACTCGAATGGACTCGAATTTTCAATTGGAATTTTCAAAAGCAGTCCACTGTTTTTTGAGTCCATTTATTACTAAAAGAAAGAAGTATAAATCAAAACTTTCTTTTGTATAATTAGGTATGGATGGATAAAATATTATGGATAAAAACCTAAACTCCTGGACTTTTTTATTTAAAACTTTATTAATATTACACCTACGACACAAAAGGCGGGCTTAATGCTTAATAACATAACGTCCCAGCCAACTACAAGGACGTCCCGATAAATCAAAATCTGTTATTGAAAAAAAAATGTTGCCCATTCCAAAGTATTTACCATGAGATAAACAAGAGTGTGCAGAGTCTAAGGCAGTTTAAATTAAACCTAACTACAGATAACAGGGCAACACTGTGCCACGTCGTTCCGTTTAACTATTCATTACCTCGTTAAGTTAACTCGGACGTTTAAACCGTTGTTTATTTTGGATAAACACCTAACACGTACACGGACTCCGTGTGAAACTATTGCACTAACTATTTCGCACTAGGGTACTTCCTTTACTGAGATGTATTGTTTACACTGCGAGTGACGTCACAAGCATGGCGGCAGCGCCGAGATGGCCGAGACCGTGTTTTCGCGGCGATTTTTGAAATATAAATTGAAAAGTCTTTTTTTACATAATATTTGTTTGCAAAATTTTTTTTTCCAATTTTTTATGGGTGTTTATGACTTACGAAATCATATAAAAAGCTTTTTGACATAGGCCGTAATACCCTATTAATAACAACCTACCTTCACAGTTTACCTATCCTTGCTACTTGCCGCCTACACAGCATCATTCGTCATTGACATGGCCACACCAACATAATTATTTCTTCAACAATGTTGTTGATGTCAAATTTTTGCAAGCTCATTGGCTAAATAAGTGACATGACTTAACACTAACGTTCGCAGGATTGCTAGTTAAGTGCTATTTATTTATTTGACGACCCAAGTGGCGCCGTGGTTAAGACACCGGTGCGCAGCGCGGAAGGTCCTGGGTTCGATTCCCAGCAAAGCAGAGAATTTCTGTTTCTGGTCTGGGTGTGTTGTGTTGTTATCTTGTGTGTGTAATAGCACCCACGACACAAGGAATCCTAGTGTGGGGCTGTGAGTGTGAAGCGTTATTTATTTATTCCAGGTCCAGGCTCACCAACACAAGATACACAAAACAAGCACAGTGAACATAAACAAGAAAATGTATAGATCGTGTACCGGCAATTACAGGTGGGAACTTCAGAACAGACTGCAATGAATAGAGATGTTTTGAATAATTTGTCGAATCACTAACTACTTGTCTCTGTTTGCGAGTTTCACACGTTGACTAATGTTGCGATGTATTTAACATTCTGCCCGGAATATGTTGAGATGTGTTACCTATTCCTAGTTGCTTTATTGCTAGTTATTTAAGCGTAGTAACAACTTTACATATTCTCCTCTCAAGAGCTCTAGTGTTTTAAATACTGACACAGATACTGATTCGAACAGCACAAGCACACTGAGCGCTCATTATGACTTTTTATAACCAAGTCAAGCATTAAGGAAACCGCCAATTGTAAGTAACCGCCAAATAAATATACTGCCAAATAATATACCACCATTTTTATCACCATATAAACCACCAGAATTTTATCAATTCTATATTATTATTATTATAATATGCACAAAAATAGCTGGACAGAGTTGGATTAAATTTGTATGCACATAATCTGTTTATAACCCGAATTAACGTATGGGGTACTTTTTATCCTACTCTGGATACATTTCTAAAATCTACGGGGACGAAGCCGCCAGCAAAGTTTAGTAATGTGTACTGTCAATCTATTTATTCAACACAAAAGATTTTTAATATTGATATGGTCGCTATAAATTGGTTTGAGGTTAGCTAATTACGTAACACTTAAGACGGAAGGCGACTTCCGTGGCGTCTGAATAAATTAACCGACTTGATATTATACATGGATCTCACAACTTTTACGAACGAAGAACTGAGTTATGACATTAGTTTTTTTTTACAATACAATCTGTCACTAACATCTCCAACTTACCGGTATACTTATCAGGCGATCGTATCGCGATAGTATGGAGAGTGATGACATCGCTCCTCCCCTTGGCATTGACGGCATATATCTTGATGATGTAGCCGGCTCTGCTGCTGATCTCGTTCGCTTCGAAGGTAGGCGTCGAGTTGGATGTGTTTAGTCGGAGCTGATACAAAAAGCTATTAGTAAACTGAATACCTATGCTCGCTTATGCCGCGAAAGAGTTGCAGCCGGCCAGCAGGGCTCCGACAGGGTCTCTCCTCACAACAGGAGGTTTAAAGCATACTCTTCCTTCCTTCCTTTCAGCCCTTAGTAGTCCACTGCTGGACACGGGCCTCCCCTAATCGACGCCACTCCGCCCGGTCCTGGGCGCTCTGAATCCAACGGTTTCCCGCTGTCTTCTTCAGGTCATCAGTCCACCTGGTCGGAGGGCGGCCTGTGCTCCTTTTGCCTAAACGTGGTCGCCATTCGAGGACCTTTTTTCCCCATCGGTTGTCAGTCCTGCGAACGATGTCAAGCATACTCTACCACGCCGTTACAATGCGGATTGATAGAGAAACATCTGTCTCTTTACGAGACTTAATATTGAGAGTAATGAAGATTGAACAGAGAGAACTACATCTGCAAATTGAAATACACAACGTTCAAAAGCAGGAAAATGAAAACCTGATGGATGTTGTTAAAAAAATCGGACAGGAGTTAAAATTAAATACACAGGAGATAGAAAAAGTCTGGAGAGTGCCTGGTGATAATACTAAAACACCAAGGCCACTAATACTGTCACTGAAGTCACGAGATACCCGATCGGAGTGGTTAAAGGGCAGAAAAGCAGGCATGACGAACGACACTATATTCAAAAATGGCAATAAATCTAAAATCTATATAAATGAGCATGTCAGTAACCACACACGACAGCTATTCTGGAGTGCAAAAAATAAATTAAAGGAAAAATATAAATTTATATGGATACAAAAGGGAAATGTGTTGATTAAGAAGAGTGAAAGCGAGAAAAAAATCATTCAGATTAATTTTGAGAGTGACATAGATGAAATCCTTAAAAATACAAGTGTGAAAATATAAAAACATAAAAACTAACTAGAATTTACAATAGAGTATTATTATTTATTTTGATTCAATAATTTACGTCTCTGCTTATTTCACAAAAAATGCCGACAGACTTTATCCCACAACATTATACACAAAAGACCCAATACCAAAAATACACAGAATTGCAGGACTGGTATAAGTCAATTACTGAGAAATCTGGTCTACAAATAATACACATTAATATTTGTTCAATGCGAAAACACTTTAATGAATTATTAGTTATATTAGACGAATGCATTCACAACTTGGATGTAATATGCCTAACAGAAATAAACATAAAGAAAGAGGAGATAAATAGGTATAATATTCCTGGATTTAGCATGTATTGTCGAACACGGGAAGAGAGAAGAGGAGGTGGAATTCTTATCTATGTAAGAAGTGATTTGAAATTTGTAACGTCAGCGGAACAATCGATGCATTGCGAGATACTAATAGGCGAGCTGCATCTCAAGAGCTATAAATCAATGACTATTTGTGTTATATATCGGCCACCCAACATGAATAAGACTGACTTTATTATAGAATTAGAAACCACTCTGTCAAACATTCATCGAAGTAACAATTTAGTATTAATAGGCGACATAAACATCGATATTCTTGAACATAACACGAAGTCAATAACAAACCGGTACTTGAACGTGCTATGTAAGTTTGGACTGCAATGTGGAGTGCGAAGTGCAACGCGTGAGAGTGTTATCGCGGAAAGACAGGTGGCGTCATGCATCGATCACGTCTTTGTGAGGACTGAGCGGTCGAGTGCATTCACGGCTTATGTAGTTACTAGCAGGCTAGCGGATCATTACATAATCGGGTTGTCAGCTGATTTCGACGAGCAAACTAAAGCAGACTCTGTACCTCAGATAAAGTATAATAACAGAACGGTTTCTTTAAAATTAAAAAATGAGATGTGGGCAAATTTGCTACGTATTGAAGAACCAATTGAACTCTACTGTAAAATTGTTAATATTTTTCAAAGAATATATGAATTAAGTAAGTTTCAACACACTTTTAACAACAGTAAGCGTGAGTCGCAGAAATGGATGGATAAAAATCTTCAAAAGCAAATTGAAAAAAAAGACAGTCTTTTTAGAAAATGGAAAGCGCATCCCAAAAATAATAACTTTAGGTTAGACTATACGAAGCAGAGAAATTATACAAATAAACTTATAAACCGTGCAAAAAATGAGGAACGAAAACGTGAGGTAAAAAATTGTAACGGTGATATGCGAAAAATATGGAATAACATAAATAACTGGCTGGGACGAAAGAAATTGTCAGTAGATAGTGTAATAGAAAAGTATATGTTAAAGATATTACCAAATGAAACAGTAAGCAATGGATTCTGTGAGACATTTACGAAGGAAATAGAAGATATTAAAAAACAACACCAGTGTAATAAAGTTTTTTTAGATCGTAAAGGGTATGTCACTGAAGCTAATGTTAGTTTTAGGTTTAAGAAAGTGTTGCCTGATCAAGTTATCAAGATAATAGATAGCATGGATTGCAATAAGTCGTCGGGGTCTGATGGTATTAGAATAAGAGATCTTAAAGTAATTAAAAAAGATATTGCTCCTGTAATTGCACACTTTATAAACTTAAGCGTGATACTGGGAGTATATCCCCAGGAACTAAAACTTGCCATTATTAGACCGATTTACAAACAGGGAGCCCATGATGAGTTCACTAACTATAGACCGATAGCTATATTAAGTATATTAAATAAAATTGCAGAAAAAATAATAGTAGGACAAATATCGAAATTTTTAGAAGCCAATAATATAATAAATGATGCGCAGCACGGTTTTCGTTCTAATAGAAGTACGGCAACGGCTTTATCTAAATTTGTAGATTGTGTGAACCATTCTCTTAACGATCAAAAAATGGTATGTACATTATATATTGATTTCAAAAAAGCATTTGACACGTTGGACCACGACGGATTATTGCAATCCATGGATGAGTGTGGCATTAGAGGCCCAATAAACAAATGGTTCAAAGAATATTTAAGGAACAGACAACTTAAAGTTCGGGTTTGTGGCGCCGAAAGTAAAATCGGTGACATAAAATTTGGTGTGCCAACTGGATCGGTCTATGGTCCTGTTGGGTATATGATGCACGTGAATAGTATGCCTAATGTAATAGAAAAATGTAAGATATATATGTACGCGGACGACACGTGCATCGTATACAGCGATAAGGACCAGAATACAATACAGAGCTGCATCCAAAAAGATTTCGATAATATAGTAAGATGGGCGCATGACAACGGGATCATTATTAATTACAGTAAAACAAAATGTATGCTCATTTCATCTCCATATAATAAAAATAAAAATGTAAGCATCCAAATTAAAGGTCACACATATGAATGCCTACATTTAAATGATAAAAATTCATGTAATTGTCAATCTCTGGAATGTGTGTCGTCGTATAAATACCTAGGACTTATTATTGATAGCAAATTTAATTGGAACCTACATGTAGATTACGTGTGCAACAAATTAAGGTCAATTCTCTGTAATTTCCAATTCCTAAAGCCAATGGTGAATAGAGGAATCATGTACATGCTTTATCATGCTTTGGCAGAAGCAATTATATCGTATGGTTTGTGTGCGTATGGGCTTACTTTTCCAGTTCACTTAAATAAGATAAAGTACTTACAAAAAAGATTATTAAAGCTCCTAGTAGATAATAACGTTAAAAATTCACTATGTGGGGACTATGATAGATTATTTAAATTGTGCAAAGTGCTCCCAGTAGATTTAAAGGTAAAACTGACGCTAGTTACCGAACAAATGAATAACGAGGTGTTTAAAAGGGAAAGAAAATACAAGTACCCGACTCGCTCATCCAAAAAGCCAAAACTTGCCGTTCCCAGAGTTAAAAACTTCTATGGTAAGAGAGAGAGACGCTGGATAACACCAAAACTTTTAAATGATTTACCATGTGACCTAACCTCAAATACCAGCAGCACTAGATTGCAGTTACAAAAGAAACTAAAAAAACATTATCTATCCTTATGCCCATAATTAAGAAACTCCTCTAGCACTAGACTATTGCACTTAAACTAAGATATTAAGACAATAGCTAAAAAAGTTTATTTTATTGTGTCTGTGTCTTCGTTTTAGATTTTAAGTTTTAGTATTTAGTTCAATGTTTTCTTCTTGGACAATAATGGCACGGGAACTGCTGCCGACAAACTGTTTTACAGTTTGGCAGATAGATTGTAAGATTGAATATGTATTTTTGTCATGAATAAATAAATAAATTAAAAAAAAAAAAAAAAAAAAATAGGTTGCAGATGTGAATTCCAGTACAGAAATAAGTAGATACGTATGTACATATTGGGGCAGAGTGGTCGCCACCGCTATTATAGAGGGCCCATTGTAAGACGATATATCCTAATCGGATTGTTCTCGAGGTTTATCCTCGTAACACCTCGTGTGTTTTCACCGGTTCAAAGGGGTTATCTGATTCTAAAATCTATAATATCTTAAAAACGTCACGTGGCAGCAACATAAGCATAATGATTTCTCTTTTTCTGAAGTCTCTATCTTTGTCTGAGTCTCTAAACTGTTGTAACATTGTAATGCCTAATTCAATTATAATTTAAACATAATTCCTGTACCACAAATACTTACAATCATCAACGGCAACTCGAGCACCTCCATGTGGAATGTCTGCGGCACACCTCCGTCGAACCCTTCCGTGCAGGTCACCTGCAGCGAGTCGGAGCTCTGGTTCACGGTACAGTTCTGAGGTGAAGTGGGGAGGCCTATACGAGGGAACAGAGTATTAAGATTGGTTTTATTTTTTGCAGGTGACAGGAAATCTGTGCTGCCACTTAAAAATAAAATTTCCTACCAACTAAATAATGCAAGTGGCTCTTTCAAAACGCGGCTCCTTCATGACACTTTTCCCCTACGTTCACGCACGAACTCAATGTCAAGTTCATTGCGCGCAGTGTGAGCGCTCCCATAGTATTTCAAAGGTCGGGATAGTTCGTGCGTGAACGTACGAGTTGAATTCGTACGGAATCGCGTCCAGTAGACGAGATAGAAAGTTCGCAATATATAATAATATCATGTTTATAAACAGCTTTAAAAAGAAATGTAGTAACGCGCGCAAAAATAAATAAATTAATAAATTAAAACTGTGTCGATAGTTTTTTCCTCCGGCTTTTTCTCTCCCAGAAATGGGTGGCACATTGCATGGCCGATGAGTGCGATTAGGAAAAATATTAAAATAAATAAATAATTGGACTGCTAAACGATCATAACTTATTTTAACATAGTCATAATATAAAATTAAATATTAGTTATTTAAGATATAATTATTCTATGCCCGCATATATATATAGGGTAGACTGTTCTTGCCAGTAACCCATTAATGACCCACTACAGGGTCAGGTCTCCTTCTCGTAATGAGAGGGATGTAGGCCTTAGTCCGCCAGGCTGGCCTACTGCGGGTTGGTGGACTTCACATACCTTTGAGAACATTTTTTTTGTTGAACTCTCAGGCATGCAGGTTTCCTCACGATGTTTTCCTACACCGTAACAGCAGGTGATATTTAATTTTATAAAGCGCACATAACTTTTTAACAAAGTCATAGGTGCGTGCCACTGGAATTCGAACCCGGACCCCTCGATTCGAGGTCGAATTCTAAGCCACTATCACCGCCATACTGTTCTTAACTTATTATAATTTTTGTAACATCTTTCTCGTGTAACAGTCAACAATAAACGCATTCTTTTCGTTTCTTTTCCAAATTGAGTGTAGAACAAACCCTCACCCGCAGCGACCAGCCGGTACACGCAGGGGGTGTCCTGCCGCCCCACCGCGTTGATGGCGAGGCAGGACACGGCGCCGAAGTCCATGTCGGAGCTCGGCGTGTACCGCAGGGTTGACGCGTAGCCCGTCGATGTGTAGGCACTGGGGAGGAATAAGTGTATTGTTGCAATGCAGTATGTGACGTTCATTAGTTTGCACATATTTTATTTATTTATTTATTTATTTTGAGTCAACAATATGTTCACAGTACACGACCAAACACATAAGTGAATATTGAATTACACAATAGTAAAATAATGATACAATAAAATTACATTAAAATTAAAATCGATTGATAAAATTGAAAGACTATAATCGTTAAGAGTTTATAATAAAAATTCAATAAAACAAGTTCAAGGTGCAATACTGCTGCCAATGACCATACTCTCTATCAGGCGACTAGCAGCTGTACGGAAACAGTGGGGTTTGCATGCGAATAGGTCCAGATTAGGGTTGCTCTTAGTAATCGAATTGATCAGTCTTTTACTTTTATTTTATTTTACTTGATAATGCTTCAGAGCGCCGCGCTCAGTTTGAGGGGAAGGTACTGGTGCGCTTTTCGGAGATCCCAGAGCCTCTCTGAATGCGTTGGTGGGCGAGGGGATTTTAGTAGGTAAAAATCCTTCATAACCCAATGGTTTACCCAATGTTAGGTATATTTTAGAAGATTTCTCACTGATAACAGAAAAGGGGGTAAATAGAACAATACTCACCTAGGCGGCAATTCCGTATACTCCCCGGAGCTGTTGAAAGTCCAGAGGAAGGCGGACGGCGGTGGATTGCTGTCCACCGAGCAGTGGAGCAGGATGAGCTCTCGCTTCAGCGCCCCGTACACCTGCCCGTCGTGGGCCGTTGCGCACATTGGTGCATCTGCGAAATAGCTCCGTATCCACATTCTCATTTCAAGCCCCACATGAATAGATGCTGTAAATTAGGCCGTAGTTTAGACGCGGTTCCGTACGAATTCAAGTTGTGCGTATACGCACGTTCACGCACGAACTCAACAACGTAAGTGTTTCAAAAAGGTCGGGATTGTTCGTGTCCAAACTCAGTTTGCGGCTTATATAGTGCTGTCTGTTTGTTCTCACATGGTGACCATGTCTTGGTAAAAAAAGAGTACAGGCACCTATAAGATGGACTGATGCCCTGATGAAGACACCAAGAAACTAATGGATTCAGAGGGCACAGAGCCGGACGGGATGGGGTCGATTAGAGGAAGAGGCAGAAAAGACGGAAGGGAGGAAGGTAATGTCTGTCTATAGTGGACTCAAGTGATCAGACCAATTTTGATCCATTTTGTCGGTTTGGAATTTGATGTAGGTACTTATTTCAAAAATCTATTAAATTTCACGTTGAAGTGGACTCTCTGGAATACGCTGGTTATAATAAAATCAAAATGAAGTTAAAACTCAACACGGGCCTATGCAATTTAAGTTAAATGTTTTTGTTACAACATTTGTGAAAATAATGTTAATTATTGCATGAACCAAAAGAGTCATTCGTGCGCGAAACCCACTCGCATTTGGTCGGTTTTTCAGAAATGTACAAAAAGGGAATGTATATCAAATAACGAATGAGCTTAACCTTGTTATGAAACACACAAACTAGTTAATAATTTCGAAGCTTTTCACCACAATTTTCTCATTACTTCCCCTTATTTTGACTGAATTTCATAGAAAGTGGAGAAATCGTGTCAAATAGAGTTCCCATTCAAACTAGTGCTCTTTAAATTTTGCAATTCAAGTTAGTTTACCAAAATTTCTTAAACAAGTCGCCGCTTTGAGTGTAAATGTTTTCATTCATCACAATTCATACCAAATAAATTCAGCTTTCGACGTGAATTTTAGTATATTTTCTTAACAACCACTTAACCCGGATGGTGAAAACCTACTTATAAATAATTCATTAATGTTAAATAACTATCTGCAACCTTCAGACTCTACGATGCTCAGGCTGCTACACTGATATTTGTAAGCATAATTATACCTCCTAAGTCAGTGAAAATTACGTTTAAAACTAAGTTTTAATTCATTAATAGTAAGTACTGAAGGTTGCTCCACCACTCTGCTCCAATGCCGATAGTGGAGAAACTGTGTAGTGGCCAACTCATGTCGGATGTTTTCAAACCGCTTATAGGGACTCCGAATATTTCACAATATCGTACTTTACAACATTCTTCTGTCACATACTCAGAAAACTGGTCGTCAACCTCTCAAAGCTCACGGTGACCGCCAAAACAGAGGGAAAATGATGGCATCCATTTGCCAGAAAAGCGTTGGAGCATCATAAGGCTTAACAGTGAGCGAACGACTCGAGAGCTTAATCATCTACCCTGGTGAACCCCACATCACAGAAGGTGGACAACCAACAAGGTTAATGACTGTTAATGTGCCTTAACGGTGTTGTTTACTCACATCTGATCTGCAAGGAGACCGGGTTGCTGGTAGATGACCCCTCGATGTTATGGGCAAGCTGCTGTCGTCTCCCGCCGCTGATCGTTTCACATTCTGCAGCACCAGGCTGTGGTCGCTGATATACTCAGTATACGTCAACAACACCAGAGAGATTCCCAGCCCATTGTCAGCTTTGAAGGAATGCTCTTTTTTATTAAGAACCTCATGTCATAGTTCCGTGGAAACACCTCTGTCCGAAGATCATTCTACATTCTGCTGCGAGGCAGAAATGTACGATGAAACCGAACTGTGGATGGCTGCCATAAACTCAGATGGTTTGGGTGGATTGTAAGTCTTCAACGGGTGGTACGGTGAAGAAAAGGCACATGCACCAAATCAAATAGTTTTGTGGAGCACCAAAGTGAAGTTGGTGGAACAGAGAGATACTCACATCTGATCTGCAAGGAGACCGGGTTGCTGGTCGATGACCCCTCGATGTTATGGGCGAGGCAGCTGTAGTCGCCCGCCGCTGACCGGTTCACATTCTGCAGCACCAGGCTGTGGTCGCTGAGGATGACGCCAGCACTCGCGTTGTGCTGGATCTCCGATGTCTAGGACAATTCCAGGGATTAGATGTAATAGTGGAGGAATTACAAGTGAAATTTTAGGCAACATGACCGGTGTACTGATGAAGTTAACACCACCAAAAAAACAACGGGTTGCACTCCGGGAGTGCCGGCAGAAGTGAAAACTCGAATCCAAATTCACAATAATTATAATATTTAGCTATTTTCTAACTACACTTATTATTTATGAATGTTTCCTTTTGACAGTTTCCCTAGTTACCATCTTACGCATTTTCCCTTACGCATTTTCGCTTACGCATTTTCTCAATCCGGGTCACGTGTCGCGAGCTTAACATTTCTAAAGAAATTTTCACTTCATAAAACCTCTTCGTCTCGCAAGTCAGTTCTTCTACCGTAAAATGTGAGATCCATGTAATACCAGTCGATTAATGTATTCAGTCCCTTCTTAAGGGTCCCGCTGTCTTAAGATTGTTTGTAATCAGCTAACCTACTAACATCTTGTAGTGACCATATCAGTTAAAAATCTGTTATGTTTTAATAAATAGATTGACTCGGTAATCGTATAGGCGTTTTTATAAACAGTTTCCTTCCTTTTGTACAGCAGTCAGAGCTATTTCTACAACATTATTAATGTATGAGCATTTACTAAAATTCACTAGAAGCGCATCAACATAAAACGTAAGATTTTCTAAAATACAAGCATTATTCAAAATTATTGCTTTTTGCTTTCCCAATTCATTACCTTCATAAACATGTGAAAGCAGAATAATTTGAAAACAAACAACATTTCTGCTGAATATCATCTAAGATAGTGAAGTATTCTTGAATTTAAGCTGCTACAAGTTATTCGCTACCGTGCTGTCAGCTTGAATTTGAAATAAGTTTTTTCTCCGCGCCCCACTTGCATACAGTTGAGTGAGACGGTTCAAGTGGAATAAATGGGACAGCTTCTTACATTGTCACTGTTTTGCATTCCATTGTTTTATAAGTCCTGGTTACATTGCTGACGTTACGGCTTTTCCACCTAATGGACCACATTACTCGTATAACTATCATGAATGTAGGTGGTCTGAAATAAGAAGTAACTCTTCAGAAGTGTGATTTTTGCTTAATCTTTTAAAGTGACTGCTTGATTCTATATTGAAAAAGCATTTGAAAGTTTAGTTGTATATAGGCCTCCCCTTTCGCTCGTCTTTTCGTCTCATCGTCTCGTCCTTAATCTTTTCTCGTTGGTGCCAGAGCAGCCAACAGCAGGACGGTAGCCATAGCAAGTCGCCAATGGAGTTAACTTATTACTAGTCCTTAACCTTTCATTAAACAACATTCATTAAACAACTTCTCAGCTATTCTCCGCTACGCACAGTATATAACAAAGAATAGCTGAGAAGAATTTCTTTCAAAACATAGATATGACTGCTACAAAGATAACGCTGAAGCCATTTTGCAATATGTACTGTGTACACACATGATGTATTAATAGCTAGATGTGATAGTTCAGTGGCTAAAAATTTGCTATAATTATGTGTGCTTGTCATTGGTGTCATTGGTGCGTGCCACTGGGATTCAAACCCGGACCCCTCGATTCGAGGTCGAAATCTAAGCCACTTAGCTATCACCGCTATCACCAGTTCACTTATTACTTATGGACAATAGCTCAGTCTATGGCCATGAGTTGAGGAACTTACCCCTTTAAACCAAGCGAGTCTATCAGCTCGTGGGTTGGCGCGAACCTCGCACTCGAAGTAGACGTCATCGCCCTCCTTTATGTGGCCAGGATTGAGGTTGGATCCCATCTTCAGCGTTACTATTGGAACATCTGGAAGCGAAAGTTTATTTAAGATCTTACCCAAAGAGATGTGGAACAATCCTAAACGCATTACTTAGCTCCTCTAAACTTCGATCAAGTTCAGATTGAAAATAGAATAGGCTGTAGTGTCAATACTTTATTAAATAATTCGGCGCATTAAAACCCTTCAGATTCATAAGAAACAACAGTTTAGCACAGGAAGATCTCCCACCAGGCGAGAGGATCATGCTTGGAGAGCGCCCGTGCTCCGATAACGTCATGTCGGAGTTTTGTATATATGCCAGCGATGTAGAAAACTTCGATAGCGTGATTCAGGATCGTGTGGCGCCATCTCTTGTTGAGTTGTGGAAGTCGACTCAAAAGTATTAAAATTTTGACACTGTACCCTGCAAACCCACCAACCCGCACTAGGCCAGCGGAGTGGACTAAGGCCTGCATCCTTCTCATTGTGAGAGGAGACCCGACCCTGTAGTAGATCTATAATGGGTTACTGACCCTGCAAAAAGTAATTTTTTGTCCATTGTTCTGTAGTTAAAATATTATTTGTAAGAGAGTCTACTCACAATGAACGTTCAGTCTCCAAGAGTCCTCGATGGATCCATCTGCTACCCGAGGGTTGTCCGCGCGGCAGACCAGGTAGGTGTCGTGGTCTTCTGCTTCGGGTATGAATGTCAGTGCACTGGTCGTTGTGTTCGTGTCGGAGAACTAAATATAAAAATTAAATAGCGCTTCACACTCATAGCCCCACACTAGGATTCCCTGTGTCGTGGGTGCCATGGACACACACAAGACATGAACACAACACACTCAGACCAGAAACAGAAATTCAAATTCATCATTCGAACCTCTGCTCTGCTGGGAATCGAACCCAGGACCCTCCGCGTAGCGCACCGGTGTCTTAACCACTGCGCCACTCGGGTCGTCAAACTGGTGGAATAAATAAAAAAATCGAACATCATACCCACGGAACAGATTTAATTAATAACTGTGATGGATGTCGTAACACAGGGTAACACCTAGTTCGACAAACGAAGCCTGTGAATATAATTATGCCTTTCTCTAGTTTAATTACATTTAATAAGTTATCCGATGTAAAACTGCATAAATTTTTTTGTCTTTTCTTTCTTTCATAGGTAAATGCTTCATACTCATCGCCCTATACTAGCAGGGGCGATCATTGATTTTCTTGCTAGGTAGGCACTGTAGATATAGCTAGTCATATCTAAGTCTGTATCATAATTTTAATTTTGTTTTACCTGTAATTATGACAGGTAATCATTTTGTTGTCAAATGATAATAGTAAAATACTTATAGTAAGGCAAGTAGCTAGAGGCTAGCGCGAAAGTAGGCTCGCCTATATGATATGCACGCCCCTGTTAATACTAGGATTCCCTGTCGTGGGCGCCATGGACGCACACAAGACAAGGACACATACTGAGCGGGAACAGAAATTTAAGCTCAATATTCAAATCTCTGCTCCTGGAAATCGAACCAAGCACCATCCACACAGTGTACAGATGACTTAACCACACTCTATAAAACATATTTCTATTCGGTTAAATATTGCATTTAAAATAGTGGGAAAATACCACCTTTATTTTCTGTTTTACAATTTCATATTACAATAATAGACAGTAAACTAAAACTGTTCACCTAACAGCTTTTGGAGTAATAGATATAAGCCAATATTTCAGATCCAAAATATGAACAAAAACCCACGAGCACAATCTAAATTTACCTAGCGTGTTCTGATAATAACCGCACAATTAAATTGCATATAGGCACATAGGCACCATAAGTATACCATACACTAACAAACCGCAACAATGGTTCTAAATTCATTAACTTAATAAGTAACATGACATAATGCTATAGTAAAGTCCGACAGGATTATAATCGTAGTCATAGTCATAACATAAGCTGATTACGATATACTATAGATTCTACAGCATAGAATATAATAGTTCTGAATTGAACAGCACACTGTCAAAAAACAAATCTTCTTCGATAATTCGAAGGCATCGCCGTATGTTTTAAACTCAAACTTAAAAGCTTTTATGTATAATTTGTGAACAATCAATAAATTAACTACCAGTATTTATTTATATAAAAATAACATGAAGCATTAAAAAAATATTTGTTACGTTTAGTTTAAAGGTAGGTAGTGATAAAAAAAAATTTTATCAATCTTTTCTGGTAGTTGGTGCGACGGGTGCCTACATATGATAACAGCTATAGTTTAACAAAATTTGAACCAAATTAGTCATTAGAGCTTGAAAGCTACTGAGGTGTTACCAAAGAAACTCATACTCAGAATTTTAAAGAAGTAGGTACCTGAAACGTATCTGAACTTGGACTGTGGGTGATACGATGAAAGAAGAAAAACCTCTCAAATAAAACTCGCACTGTATTGTTATATAAGAAACGATTCGTGGAAAATTCAGTTCAAAGTACAAAATCCCTTAACCTACGTATTTATATCACCCTTTCCCTTTGCGGGCCCGAAATACCGCAGCAAACAAATAGCGCCCTTTTATCAACAATTCGGTCAATACTCCGAAATTGATGGATTCCAAACAGATCGCCGGATCTTAATTAAACATAACACTGTCTAATACGGGACCAAATATGTTTTAATCAAACACGATTGGGATTGACGTTTCCTGTTATTGACTTTTCATTTCAGTGCTGAGCTTGTTATTCGTACGAATGTCAATGCATAAAAAAATTATCAAGATTTTAATGCTTCATATAGCGGTGATAGCCCAGTGGCTTAGAATTCGACCTCGAATCGAGGGGTCGTGGTTCAAATCCCAGTGGCACGCACCAATGACTTTGTGAAAAAGTTATGTGCGCTTTATAATATTAAATATCACCTGCTGTTACGGTGAAGGAAAACATCGTGAGGAAACCACATGCCTGAGAGTTCACAAAAAAAAACAAATGTTCTCAAAGGCATGTGAAGTCCACCAACCCGCAGTGGGCCAGCGTGGTGGACTAAGGCCTACATCCCTCTCATTACGAGAAGGAGACCCGACCCTGTAGTGGGTCATTAATGGGTTATTGACAATGCTTCATATGCAACATTTCAAGATCGACTGTTTATTTGTGCCAATCTTATTACGGGTTGATGTACATCACATACCGTTGAAAACATTGAGAATTGTTTATAAAGTATAAAGGTTTTTTTTTCTCTCTTTGAGGTTCCATGGGCTGCAGAGACCACTTATCAGGCGGCCAGGAGCATATAATTATAACAAAAAAGATGCCAGCGTTGTGTATACTGGACTTGGATTCACAGTGCTATTTTCATTTCTGAATAAACGATTATAATATTGGAAGTACGAGTAATTGAGGTCAACCCATTACGTATATCGATGAATATTCAATTAATATAGGTAATGCGGTTGAATCATTATTCATACCATTTAATATTTCAGAGTTCCTTTCAATTGTGGTAAGCTAATTTTGTCATAAATACCTCTTTTTCATGGGGATATTTCACGAATTCAGACAATTAAAAAATTACAACAAAAATACAGTATTATTTACACGTCAGCAATCGTTTACGCTTAGGTATTCTACCAAAATACTATTATCTCTCTCTCTTTCTATATCTCTCTCTTTCTCTCTGTTTCTCTCGCTCTCTCTCTCTCTCTCTCGCTCTCTCTCCCTCTCTCTCTCTCACCCTTGGCAGATCTATTAATGACCAATAGCAGAATCGGGTCTCCTCTCACAATGAAAAGGTTGGTGACTACACTACTCTACACATGCCTTTGAGTACATTACGAAAACTCACAGGCATACGGTTTCCTCAATGGGTTTTCCTTTGAAAAACATCTAATGCTGAAAACGAATGCCCAATCGTGAAGTATACTCTCGCATAAAAAATCTTCTTTGAAAAAATCTAAAAAAAAATCACGTTAAATTACAAACGTCTCGTAGTAAAAGTGTACGTTAATTTAGCAAAGTGTCGCTCGCAGGTGTCTTAATGAGACCCTAAAAGCGCATCATTGTTGCCTAAATAGGTCAGCTTTGACTCTTGCTTCCCTCGGGACGAGGCACACGAGCGGAAACGGGTACGAGTATGTACGTGAGCCGCGATTTTGTGAATTATTTTATGCGGCTTTTAGTACCTGCAGTAGAGCGCTTAGCCCCGCTGCTTAAGTAGATCGCAAGCGATGTCAGTACCCGGATGGGTGACTGCTAGTGGCGAATTAAATGCGCGCTTCCATGTTTCGGAACGAAAGACGTGTTAAGCCGACGGCCCCGGTTGTTATCGATATGATAGCAGTCGTTAAACCTCGTCGGAGGCCCTATAGGCAGTTTGAAAAACATCCGTCACTGGTTGGCTACTAGCTCGTTTCTCCACCAATCCGCTTCGGAGCAGTGTAGTGGAGTATGCTCCAAGCCTCCCCTGATGACCAAAATATGCAATGCTAATTAACCTATTGAATGTCCAGTAAACAGACACAATACTTAAACAATAGCAGTCGGACCACCAGTGGTTCGATGCAAATTAATAGTTTAATAGTCGAAAAACGCGGCTCATATAAATAACGCTCGTCTGGTTTGGCCCATTGGGTGGATCCGCTTTGCAGCTCGCGTTTTGAAAAGATTCTTGCATTTAGGAGTTCATTTGGCAGTTTTTGGTTCAAAGTGGATGAACCGTGGCCAAGTGCTTTCAAATCTGCATTTTCTTGCGAATAAAGAAACTGAACGAAATGTAGTGAATATACGGGCGCATCTGTTTCTATTCCACTAACCAATTATGGTATAAGTTAGTGAACAATCTGGCTTTTTCCCTCTCCAAACCACACTAAAAAGTTCACGTCGATAATTTAGGAACCTATGTTATAAAAATCGTATGCAGAATTGTGTGTGGTCTGCACACTTTTCCATGTGATAACTAAGTATGAGCAAAAATGGAAAACGAGTGCATTGACCCTGGGAGGCACGGCTAGAGTTTTAACTATAATTATCACAGACAGAAAAATAGTACGCAGAATTGGTGAATTGAAAAGTAATAAAAAGCGTTGCTTCTCCTGAAACCCTAAATTAACATCTACACTGCGAGTGACTCGGTGTTTCCGTGTATTCACAATTACACAGAATTTCACCATATAAAGCTTAAGTAAATAAATAAATGGTTGTTTTTATAGAAACAGTACAACGATAGTATAGTAATTGATAGTTTTTCCTGGATTTTTTTCCTGAAGTGTTGAAAATGTCATTTTTATAGTTTTTGATTGCTCTTTTAGAATTTCAACTTTGCATTGACCCGGGAATCTTTTGCGCTTGCGCCGCCATCCAGGGAAGATAGCGCCTAATAACTGTTTTTCGATATCCACTTTTCAAATCTTTTTACGATAAAAACAGTTACGTCATGTACAAATTAAACTTAAGAAATTGTCTTATCAACGTAATATAATATTATCTCAAGCAGAATACTATTGAGTGTCGTCTCTTGAGGAATTGATTGTCGAAAGGCCTGGCTGGTAAGGTCCTGTATTTAGTTTCCAAAATACAATTGACCCTACTGTCCTAAGTACATCTAAAATTCCAAATCGATGGTAGCTCGTCCGGGGAAGTACCTTACCGCCAGCCTCTTAACCCGTCGTAAAGCAGCATGTTCTTCACTTCTTGTGTTTCGGCAAGGGAGGTATGGTTTCCGGGGATGCTTTATGCATCGAAGGTCTTGGTCCTCGTAACAAAGCATCCGTATACAACCTCAGATAGGATCCTTGAACAGAAATGGCTAAAACTCACGTTCCTAACGTCCTTCTTCAAGGGCTTCAGGCCCTTCCACCAGGTGACCTGTGCTTCTGGCCTGGAGCCGGTGGTCTTGCACCGCACCTCGTAGCTCCTGTCTGCTGACAGCTGACGGTTCTTGTTCAGGATCTGGACGGTCAGCGGCCTTACTGCAACAGAATGGGAGTTGAAAGGCTGGACCATGGGTGTACTTACTTATAATTAAGTTTGGGCGTTTTCGCCAATGATTTTTAAATGTCAAGATGGATATTAAATATGGAACCGAAGATAGGAAACTTTCATTGTTAGGTTATTTTATTTTGATGAGAACTGCTCGAAACTTCGACCAACTGCGACCTACCACCGCGCCTTGCCAAGAAGAAAGAAAGAACCAAACCGAATAAGGCCCCCGTGAAGAACTAATCCTTTTCATTATGAGGAGACACGCTGCTCCAATGGATGGTGGAGAAACGGGCCAACCCGTGTCGAGTATTATAAAATCAAAGTATTACAGATTTACAATTGATATCCAGTATGAGGAGTTTGGTCTGCGGCGGCGCCAGGTTGGTGTTGGAGGCCTGGCAGACCAGCCGCGCGTTGAGGTGCTGCCGCCCAACGCTGGGGAACGTGAGCGTGTTCACCGTCACCCCGTCCGCTTGCTGCTCGAACGAGTCGTCTATCACCGTGTTCTCCAGGTACCAGGTAACGCGGGGACGAGGGTCACCTGGTAAGCAGATATAAACGAAAATAAATACAATATAAATGTAAACGAAATGACTCGCAGTATGACTATTGTAGATGTAATAAATGTGAAAATGAAAATCATTTTTGTACGAATATGGTTTAGATTTTGGTTTTACAAGGCATTTTGATCAATCCATATTCACCTATTATTTTTTTAATTAATGTGTAATTTAAAGGTAAAAACTATAATAGTAAATAGGCTAATAAAACAATGACTATTTGGCAAACTAAAGCGCGCGGACTCGTTAAAATTTTCAGATGGAACTGTTCGATTTTCTTTTGTTTTGCGTTCGCATTCTTTTTTTTTTTAAATTAGGTGAGGTCGAATGCGTCCGCTACTATTATTATCATTCAGCCATAAATAAAAGTACCTACACTATAAAATTACCGTAAATTTAAATGATAATTTAAATGATAAATGATAATAATAAATGATTTACTACATCGTGGCCTACATTTTTTTTTAATACAGAAGTAGCAATACAATACCCAAGATTAAGTTCACTTTAGTCACTTAACACATTGAATTTCAAACAGAACTAAACTAACCAAACTAGGTATAGTTCGGAACTTGGGGTTCTTCACCATGGATGTAAAAGGTATAAATAAAAATTATCGGTTTCATTATTTTAGATTAAAATGGCAACAAATTATTCAAATCTGTTATTTATTTAAAAAATCACAAAGTTCAATTAACACCTTCGTTTCAAAATCATAACAAACGGCTACATGTTTGTAAAATTCCAGCAAAAAATCCTCATAAAGCTCTAAATTAAACTTAATAAAAACATAAGCCCAGAGCAGCGCGAGAACAAATTACCATCCAATGTACGTTTTGTATTCACATGTCGTTGCAAAAAGTGCAGTACAATAAAGTATTAAAACGTATTATTGGCTGCAATGCTCCGAATGAAGGTAATGTGTTTTCGATAGCAGGTATTATTGTGGGCTAGTAGAGTTGGGTGGCTTTACAATTTAGTTGCCTGAAAAAACCTTTTAAAAAATTGTTTCATAATTTCAAACACCCTGCCTGATGGAATGCAATAGCTCAAATGGAATAGAGAAATACCTTCTAACTTTAGCGAATCCCCTTTAGGAATCTGCAATAATACTTAACAGATTTATTAATAAAAGACCAAAACATAATGACTTGATTATCACTAACTCACACACATGTATTTGTATAACAAGGTTGATATGTTCGGTTATTCTTAAATCCATTTTTCTTAGAAGATTTTTTTTTATCTGAAGGCATAGAAAAGTAAGTAGAAGTAAGATGGGAGTTTCAAATAAATAATCTCAAACAACGTTACCGCTCAATCAAAACTTATGACATGAAATAAAAATGAGAGCTTATCGCTTGAAATAAAACAGATACCTACCTAAAGGATTAACCAAGTAATTAAGTAGATAACGCAAAAGAAATTTTCCCGCTGTATCCATAAATAATGTTCCGATTAGATTCATTAGATGAAAGAAGGATTTGGTCTTCGGAGAACTTTTTGTTTATTTTTAGATAATTATGGGCTTAAAATAAAAAGTATTAAGATTATGAGAAGAAAAAATATGTTATGAACAGTAATGAAGAAGGTTTTGATCTCTCTTTATGCCTTCAAAGAACTCTACGAATCATGAATATGAAAGTATATGAATTATTTTACAGTACCTACAGAATGACTAGACCCATAGTCAAGAGGAATACTGTGGTTTAAGATAGTAGGAATCCAGTGTCACCTATGACAGTTCCAAACTCCCAACCCGAGAGAGAGTAACCATAATTTCCCTACGTGAAAAATCTAGACATTAAAAGAAATTCAGGCGATAAACTACAACGATTACCTCCATATACCTCGCAGAGCAGCTCGAGGGTGTCTCCCTCATCATAGGGCTCCAGGAGACGGGTGTGGTCTCTGGTCTTCGCGTCCATTATCACTGGACGGTTGGGTGGAGCTGTGGACAAAAAGACATAGTTTACATTTCACATGATAACTTTCCTATGAGTAAGTAGAATATTCCCTCTTGTTGTGAGAGGAGACCCGACCCAGTAGTGGGTCATTAATGGGTTACTGACAAGCAGGTTACTTATAATGGGATATATTGGATAACAACTTGTAAAAGTACTCGCAGTTTATGTTAAACTTATTGCAGCGCAGTGATAGCTTAGTGGCTAAGAATTCTTAGTGGTAAAGTGAAGAAAATCCTAGTTTTTTACTTTGGATAACAAATTCCTTAAAAACGACAGCTGTAGTTAATCTGCGGCGGGCAGCTCGGTCAGACTATGGATAGCATTGGCAGCATTGCAGTCGCAGTCAGTAGAACTTGTCTTAAAGTCTTAACTAAGGCACGTTAGTATTTAGAGATTTGTTACTTTAGTCTATTGACACTCATACTAACACAATAAATCGCAAAAAAGACGAAGACTATACCACCTAGAGATAGCAAGGTAGTTGTTGTTTTAACCCATTAATGACCCACTACAGGGTCGGGTCTCCTCTCACAATGAGAGGGATGTAGGCCGCCGTCCACCACGCACCACTACTGCCCGTTGGTGGACTTCACATGCCTTTGAGAACATTTTTTTTGTGAACTCTCAGGCATGCAGGTTTCCTCACGATATTTCCCTTCACCGTAACAGCAGGTGATATTTAACTTTATAAAGCGCACATAACTTTTTTACAAAGTCATTGGTGCGTGCCACTGGGATTCGAACCCGGACCTCTCGATTCGAGGTCGAATTCTAAGCCACTGGGCTATCACCGCTATATAGCGAGGTAGTACTTCACTATAAACGTGTTAAGGTAACTCATTTTTTTAACTTACCTAAATCTCTTTTATCACATCGATATTACACTTTCAGTGTACTTCATAAAATGAGTTCAGGTTTTTCAAACATAACGCTTTTCGACAAAATATACCTACTCTTATAAACAGTACTTGTCATATTAAAAAAAAAACAAATTGAAAAAACCTACAATTTCAGGTAGGTATGTATCAGTCAATGAAAATGACTGAAAAACTATATCGAGTGTATTACATACACTGCACTTTCAGACTTTTCAATTAACTTTTTCCAGCACGAAACATCTGCAGGAACTCACATTAGGCACGTATTTCGTTCTGTAATTTTGCCATTTCTAACACTCCCCTTTAACCATGTTTTCACCGTTTCCTTTTATCTCGTGAGATTGCCCGAGCAATAACCGATCCCGCATCACAATCTGGCGATAAATTGTAAAGCGGTGCGAATAAAGGAGAACAAAGCGTCGAAAAAATCATTACATTTATTTTATGATCGCCTCTTACGCCCGCCCCGCGCCGGCTAATTTGCGAATATCATTGAAAACGTGCCCAAAGTTATTATACAAAACATGGAAAAAATATACAGTTGCCATTTTTGTGGCACTTATATAAATTGTAAAAAGTTCTTTTTTTTTTCTTAAATACTAAGTATAGTCTGAGCAAGTACGCAGTAAAATAAGTGGCCACTGCAGCTTATAAACAGTATTGCCATTTTTGTGGCACTTACATACATGTGAATTGCAAACAGTTTTTTTTTGGCTGGGATCTTAAAAACGAATCTTTTTTCCCTTTTATTTGGAAAAATAATCCCTTAATAAATTATTCCTTAATTCCATATCACAATCTGGCGATAAACAGTAGAACGTTGGATATAAAAGAGAAAAAAATCATTTTATTTACATTTATTTTATGATCGCCTCTAATTCCCGCCCCGCAGCCGGCCGGGGCTAATTCGCGCGGATATCATTGAGAACGTGCCTCCGCCGCGGCGCTGCGGATCACGGCGCGCGATTAGCAGCGGATCCAATAGCTTTCAGGGCGATGGCGGCTATTGAGGTGTTATCACGGTTTTCCGTTTGTTTGGCGGGGACAATTAATTTAAAAAAAGAACATAAAACTGAATTAAAAAAAAAACTGAAGTAACTGGATGCAATAGCTGAGTAGTAGAAAAAAGTAAAGTAGAGATCTCATTAATATCTGAGCTATATAAAAAATGCTTAGCATAAATCTATGCTATTTGGAGGCTGCTGTTTGCAATTGATCATAATATCCATTTCGCATAGTTAAAATAACATCTAAATTAAATCGTTATTAAGTAGGTACTTTAGTGATATTTCAATTTTGGTTTCGAAATGCAATTAACAAACAAATTAATTATCTTTTCGGGCAAATAATTGTAATGATGTGGTTGTGTATGAAATATCCGATAAGTTTCAAATAATTATTTATTTTGATTGATTTCTAAATATTACCACAGGTGTAACGATAAAAATTAAAACGCATCCTTTAATTAATTGAACAAAAATCAGTGCGACTACTCAACAAAGGTTCTTCAGACAATAAAATATTTTTTGTACTTTTACTTTGGCTACAAGCAGCCATAGTTCTAAATATAATAATTTAGGTTCGGGTTGAAAATACTTTTTGATTAAGTAGATAAAAAGACAGATCTAAATTATGCTGACCTATATGTATTTATGGTCTTAATAAATACTGCAACTGCAACTTTATAAATACGCTACACACTGCAATACTTGTGACAAACATTTAGAAGGTACGATTAACGATAAATAACAAATCATAGATTTCAACGTTAAAACTCTACAGAATTCAGGATTCTGAAGGATTTTGTTGAAAAAAGTGTAGGTGGGGATTAAATACTCGAAGCTTTTCAAAAGCTTTAATAACAAATGGTACAGGGCTTCGTTGTTAGTTTTAAAAACTTTTCAGTAACAACTTGTCTTTGATTCAGTCTAGTACCATAGCTAGTACCTTCATAAGAATCATAAGTATAGCAGTAATTCAATATTTTTACAATTTGATACAAAGTTCATAATATTCTAATAAAATAGTATTAGTCTAGTCAATTTAGTGCTACAGTAATATTACAAACGACAATTATCATATTTGCTATAAAATAAAAAGGAATATGTAATTATGTATGTCAATGTTAATGGTTTTCTATTTTTCATCATCACAACTCTCGGTTGCAAAGTAGGGAGAGAATCAGCAAAGTGTACCATGACTCCGAGCTGTAATAATTCTATTTAACAACTCAATGATTTTTGCGGCCGAGCACAACAGACGATAAAAAAGAAAAAAATAACTGAACGATTCTTATGAAAGAATCAAAAAACTTCGTTTAAGACAACAATGTAATGTAATCGTTCCGTCGTGATCGCTATAGGAAGAATACAAAAGAAAATGATTCGGCATTTTCTAATTTAATAAAAAGACGTTAAAAATAGAACCGAGTCAATAGGAATCGGAACGGAAACCAATCGGCGCTGAAACTCTACGAAATTCGGAATTCCTTTAACGAACTAAAAGATTTTTTTAATGGAAAAGGTCGGGGATTTTAGTGAGTACATTTTGGCGCACTGTTACAAACAGAATGGGGTTCTGGTGTCAGGATTAACGTTTTTTCAGTAATGTGTCGTAACTAATTAAGTTATGCACCGTGTTACCATAAAAGAAATAGGAGAATTTTAATGGATATGCAGAACATGTTGCTTCATGGCGGACTGAGGATGACGGTAAGAGGTCCTCGGGCAAGCTTCGGTAAATTTACTGTTAACCTACAACAACATCTTCATGGTCAAGTCTCATGAAGTTGGCTCCGATCTTTTAACTGCAGGTTTATCCAAAATACTCAAAACCGGTCCTTAGGTTAGTGGTGAACGCATTCCTGAAGAAGACTATTTCCTGATGCAGCTGTCATAAACACTGACGTTGTTGATAAAATATACAAGACATAAAGAATAACGTTTAAAGAAAAAGATAATAACGTTTGTTTACACGAATATGAGTTATAGGCTGCACGGCGTACGATGAGGGTAGTGGTAGTGGTAAGTAAGCGATCTACGCTGACTCTACCATTTACAAAACCTTCCCCTTCAAATTCAATGCCATGAATACTCACTGATAACAGTAAAGTTGATCCTCAGGTTCCTGGTGGGCGAGTTCCTGAAGTCGACCCTGCAGCGGTAGACGCCGGTGTCGTCAGCACTGACGTTGTCGATGAGCAGCGTGGCGGGGGACGCGCTCGCTCTGAAGTACGCGCGGGCTCCGAACCCCGTGGGAGAGGACCAGAGCTTGGGCTGGTTGGAGGCGCGCCCCCGGACGTCGTAACTGTGGAAGTGGAAGTTGGTTGAAAGGATTTTCTATGGACTGGAATCATAAAAACATTGAAGTCAAATTCAGAATTTTTAATGTAGCAGACGAGTCTGCAAGACACCTATTTTCTGCAAATTTGAATTATAGTAGAACTAAACTTCTGCAACAGAATCATAAATCTTGATGTTGGGATGGTCTCCCTATTTTTCTCATAAAAAGATCGTTTTAAATCCTGGATCACACACCACCAAGCGGATTGGTCTAGATATGGGAATTGACCAACCCGTGCCTACGGGATCTTTGATGTGGTTTGACTAGCTATTGATCCCTACCGCGACCAACTTAATAATATGATCTGCGAAGCACGGTAGCGCGCTTGACATTCACCAGAACGATCACCCATTTAAATATTAACTGTTCCCGTTGTTGCATTACTTTGTCGATTGTTTTGATCTACAAAAGCCGCGAGGTTATGCGCGCTCCACCTTATTTTTAAACGACCTAATTAACCCACCTTTAGATGAAACAAACTTTATAAGCCTTTGATTTTTGATTCAGTGCAATGCTCACACAAGTTTCTGTGAATGTAATGAAATTCTCCAAAAACAACAGTACAGACATGAATGGTAACTTTTAATAACCCTTAGGCAGTTCGCATCTGAACTGTAGGCACCGAATGTTTATTTTCTTTTGAGCAGACTCGTGAGATAACTCATCGTAATGCGTTAATGGATTTTGCAGATGAGATAACTCACTGAGTTCAAACTTTAGCCCAGAATAAACTTAAGAGGATGCTTAGTCATTATTTTTAGTTTCATTTACATTAATTATGAGAAAATATGCTACAAATAGTGCATGCAAGTATGCTACAAGTAGCGATGATAGCCCAGTGGCTTAGAATTCGACCTCGAAACGAGGGGTCCGGGTTCAAATCCCAGTGGCGCGCACCAATGACTTCGTAAAAAAGTTATGTGCGCTTTATAAAAATTAAATATCACCTGCTGTTACGATGAAGGAAAACATCGTGAGCAAACCTGCATGCCTGAGAGTTCAGAAAAAAGTTCTCAAAGGCATGTGAAGTCCACCAACCCGCACTAGGCTAGCGTGGTGGACTAAGGTCTACATCCCTCTCATTGTGAGAGGAGACCCGACCCTGTAGTGGGTCATTAATGGGTTACTGAAAAGCTACAAATAGTAGGTGAAGTTCCCCAACGATTATCTGTTTACCTTCTGAGGGTATAAAATAAAATAATATAATACAAGCAATACCAAAATTTATGTATTATTGGAAACAGCTCTCATGTCAGTCAGATGATTGGAGTACTCGAATTATGATGATAATTAGGTACCTACTCGGATTGGTGGAGAATAGGATACGAAAATTTAGTTTTATTTAGATAAAATGAAATAAAAGACTGAATAGAAAAGGTACTTATAATCCTTTATAAAATCTACTTTTTAGGTGTACTAATTTAAACGTACTAATTTTAACTACGCATATCTAGTTGCTTTCTCCAAACATAATTGCTCCGTTAACCACCACCTTTACAGCACATAGATAAAAACTTTGAAAACAAAACACACAACAATCTCGGAAAGTTCCAAGCAAGTCGTAAACCACAACCATTGTGTGAACTGAATAATGTTTGGAATCCCACACGCAAACGTCACGCCTGTCTTTGAAGTCACAAAGCCGGGGACTCCCAAAAGACGAGATTCGAACTTTGTTCTAGTACTTCATTTAAATATTACACATACATTTGCAACATTTTAGAATGTTAAAAGTCGTCGTTTATTTTCTAATTAATCAAAGATTCTGGATCTGTCAGCCCCCACCCGCGTTTTATTTTTAACTTTTTCAATTTAATATGAGATGGTTTTAATCCATTAAGGTGCAAGTTGGTGGCGGGCGACGTGTCGTCGCTTCATGTCGCCACGACACGTCGTTACGTCCTGTCGCTGCAGTCATGATTTCGTACCCGACTGTAGACGGCAACAGTAAGTTAGCGACACTACTGATCCGCGGTCGGGCGACACTGGCATCGGCTCGACGATGTGTAGCTTAGGAGGGAATTTCATAGAAACACAGAGAAACCAGTAGTGTCGCTGGCGACACGTCGTCCGCTGCTGCTTCATGTCGCCCGCTACCAACTTGCACCTTTAAACAGATTTTAATGGTTGAAGGATTCAAGGCCTTGTTTTAATATGATTGAATAACTAATTCATACTTATTTTTAAAAGAGTGTTGGGAGTTTTTTTCCGCCCGCTTTTTTCTCCCAGTCTACGTTTTGCCTGAGGGGCGATCAAAGCGGATGTTTGTATAATGTTAAATGTATGACGTTCATTAAGTGTGCATAAATTGTACCTAATAATGAATAAAAGCTTTTGAATTTGAATTTGAATTTATGCATGCGGACATGAAAAATTTGCAGATGGAACTAACATTCGATTTTCTTTTGTTCGCGGCTTGGCGCGCATTCGTTCCTTTTTAAATTAGGTAACGCCGAAGGCGCGCGCGTCTCTTATCATTCAGCCATACTAATATAGTGCAATGAAATTAAAAAAGTAAAAAGTATTTGCGTCGCCTACATGTACATGAGAAGTATTTTCACGCCGGTTGGCTAACACAACACACTCACATAACAATCTCGCACTTCAATTCAGTTAGGCTTTGGCGTTTGCCCAAAACTTTCCAAGAACATTAGGTCTCGGATTAGGAATTACAATCTACAATATAACATTCGAAGTTACGTCGCAAGTTGCGAACTGGGGGTCGCGGCCAGATGTCAGCTGCAAACTATTCGACTATTAATTGAAGGGAAACGCTTGACCTTCGAACTTCATTTTCACCTTTGCGACCTTAGCTTTGGCAATTGTGCAAGTTTTAATTTGAATTAAGTTGGGCTGTGTGTTGCTAGGAGCTTGTTAAGCAACAAGTAATGTTTGTACTGAAATCATACTTCTTTTTATTTCTTTGGCTAGTATAAAAAAATGTGGTATGAGTGTGTGTGTGTGTGTGGTAGGGGAGCTAAATTTGAAATGCCTGATTGTCTAAAGAATCTACACTTACTTCGTAGATTTGATAATATAATAGACAATAAACGCGTCACACTCATAGCCTCATACTAGGATTCTCTGTGTCTTGGGTGCTGTGGACACAAGATAGGAACACTCACACCCAGACCAGGAAT
Source organism: Erynnis tages (assembly GCA_905147235.1). Lineage (NCBI taxonomy): Eukaryota > Metazoa > Arthropoda > Insecta > Lepidoptera > Hesperiidae > Erynnis > Erynnis tages. The sequence goes on from LR990087.1 coordinate 10,430,507, forward strand.
AGACATTATTTCTGCTCTGCTGGGAATCGAACCAAGAAGGTAAGCTGATCACCGTTTATAAATAACAATTTCATAAGGTTTTTTTGGATCTTTGCAACATCCCGGAAAGCAATGGCTCGTAAACAAAAATGTATGTTTCATCGTGATAATTTTTTTTTATAATATTCAATGAAAATGTAGTTATTTGATCGGGAACCCGGTGAATTGAAATAGGATAGACCGTTTCATATTCACTTTCAAAAACTCTTACCTACTCTTAAAATAAAAGAGTTACTGGTGTGTAGTGTATTGTGTAGAGACCCAACGAGTGCATTTGAGTTGGGTCCAATATCCGGTCGGAACAAACGTAGTGGCAGATAAATATTTACTCCCTTTGTACCGTCCATCCTTTATGTGGACCCTGTAGATAGGATGTACTCGTAAGATATTCGAGGGAATTTAATATTACCTACTTATTTATGAACAGATTAAACTACATGACATGACTACAGAGTCGGGTCCCCTCTCACAATGAGAGGGATGTAGGCCTTAGTACACTAAGCTTTAAACGAAAACTAACCCTTTAGCCCAGTGGCTTAGAATTCGACCTCGAATCGAGGGGTCCGGGTTCGAATCCCAGTGGCACGCACCAATGACTTTGTAAAAAAGTTATGTGCGATTTATAAAATTAAATATCACATGCTGTTACGGTGAAGGAAAACATCGTGAGGAAACCTGCATGCCTTCACAAGAGTTCACAAAAAAAATGTTCTCACGCGGCATGTTCGTCCACCAACGGGCAGTAGTGGTGCGTGGTGGACGGCGGCCTACATCCCTCTCATTGTGAGAGGAGACCCGACCCTGTAGTGGGTCATTAATGGGTTAAAACAACAACCCTTATACGTGTAAATAAACGTTTCCTTTTCTTCCTCTTCAGTGTGTAACTCCTAACCACGCTCAAGATTAATAGCTGCGCTTGTACACTAACACTAACAGTGTGTACAGAGACTAAGTCCACTTAATTACAGCGGTCCACTCCGTCTTGCTATCAACAAAAGTTAACCGGGGGACACTGTTTGCTACTTGCGTATTCCATTTCCATTAGACCAGGACTTGCACTCGGAATAAAATCTTATAAGAAGCGAGTTGTTGCATAACTTAGTTTAGATGTTGTTCGCATTAGAAGGCAATAATACTTTTTTAAATAAGAGAGAAAAGATAATCGCAGCACCATAATGCAAGAAATAACAAACAAACAAATAAGGAACAGATCAAAATAAATACGACCAAAATACATTTGACAGAATAAGCAATTTTTCTTTGTAACTAGTGATGCCCCAATTTATCTATCTACCTATAGATACAAGAATAGCTTGACTAGGTCAAGCCTGCCTGAGATTTTTTTTTAAATTTAGGTCTTCTTTACAAATATATTGTTGGAGCAGTAGGGCCCAGCTATGTCGATGCGAACAGAGAAACGTAGCTGGGCCGCTTTCGTCATCGCCACCACCACTGACCATAGCACGTCGTGGTTTGTCCTGATTGGCGCTCAGTGACCAATCGGACCAATCGGAGCAGCGAGGGCCACTACCCCACTCGCTAGCCCTATACGCCACGTACTCTTCGTAACGTTTCCACCACGATTACTTATTTTTAAAAATTTCAAAATTTGTTAAATTGCCTAAAGTTTATATTATTATAACGTCAAGCTAACGTTAAGAATCCAGATTGTAATTTAATCTCGTATTATACAAATTCGAAGAAAAGCATTTTTCATTTCACCGTGTGAGGGCATCATCGCAAGGATGCAAGGATCATGCGCCCAAACAATATAATACGATATGTATACTCATTTTCTCATTGTTAAGTAAACTCAAAAAGTTTTAATTAGCTCGCATTTTAATTTAAAAAAGAAACAAAATTTTATTATGTAACTAAATACTTATAGGCCAAGTTATCTTACGGAAAAATAATTAAAATAAAACAGTCAAGTGTCTCAGAGTACAGAATAATTATAAGTAAATAAATATTAAAATCCCTTTTTTCCCGGAACCTCAGAGCAAGAGGAAACCTCGAAGTGGACGGAATAATATTATTATTACAGAATAATATTTAACGGATATCATAAAATACAGGGAATTCTGTCTGTATCTCAAGAATCGAGTTACTTTTAAAGTATGTTTGATTACGAGCTTTTAATTTGCTATCTTTGCAATAACCGAAATAGGCAGACTGTTTAGATTTTACATACCTATTATTTTTAAACTGCTGAAAGAATACACTTACTCAGCCTTACTCTTTATAAATCCCAAAATCACTTACCCGTTGTCAGCTTTGCTATCCTCTGGCATCTTTTAACACACGTCAAAAACAGGTTGACAATTCTTGTAAGTGTTTCTTTTTACTAAATTGGACGGTAATGAAATAGAATGTAAAAATTTCTAGCTTTGTGGGAAACGGATTCATAGCCATTTGAATTCATTTGCAATGTATTATAGTAATTGAGTATGATCTATCACTTAAAGATGTTTCATGTGAATATTTTGAAATTTTAAATACCAACAACAGGTAATAAAGCACTTTACTACCTACGCTAGCAGGTAAGTCTAATTAAAACAGGGAAATACCCTTTATACTCGTATGATTGAAATCCGAAATTCTGAATCGGTGCCCGCCTTTGTAATTTGTGATCAAAATTAATCCCCCGTGTGTTATGACTATGACTATCTATCAAATACAGAATTCACCTACAGAAATAATGTGAAATTAATTGAATGGAAACCGTTATTTGCATGAACATGGGCCTTTATAGGTCAAACGATTGGACCTATTGAAACTACCTACGTGTTTTTCAGAACAAGCTTTTTGGATGGAGAAGTTTCTGGAGTTACTTTATTTAGGTATGTAGTTGCCTAATATCTAAGAATTTGTCAACGCAGCCACCCAATTATATCTCAGACAGGTTTTCTATAATTTTTTATTTTCCTTCTTTTCTGCCTTCATACTCCACTGCTGGTCATTGGCCTTACCTATCTTACCAAAACTACTCAAACTCAAAAGCTTTTTTCATTATCAGGTAGGTATAGTTGGTGCACACTTAAACATCGTACCTACGTACATAGGTAATTATACATTCAGCCGCTTGTCCATCCGACCCTAGAACTTTTAAATCCAACGTTGTCCTGTGGTCTCATTTAGTTCATTATATGCCAGCAATGTAAAAAACTTTGAAAGCGTGATTCAGGATACACCTAGCGCCATCTCTTGACACGTGACGAAAGTCGCCAGTATGACGCCGTATCAAGTGGCGTCAATTGCTAGTTATTGTAGTCGGCACGAGTCGTGAGCACAGGCTTTGAGGCTTCATTGGTCGGCTTGACGATGATTGCGCTGTTACTTCACGCAATTCACGCAACACCTGCGTGGTGGACGGCGGCCTACATCCCTCTCATTGTAAGCGGAGACCCGACCCTGTAGTGGGTCATTGATGGGTTACTGACAAGACAAACCGCAAAACATGTATGTTTACCTGTACAACGGCTCCCAGTCCGCCTCCTTAAACCAAAGCACCATGGCCGCTCTGTCATCTGAAGACAGTGGCTGCGTGTCGCAGGGTAAGGCAGCCTTCTTCCCCACCACCCCAGACACGTGCGCTGTTGGTACTGTGGACAATAATGGTTCATTAGTAGGGAAAGTACAGCATCTAGAGGAATAGAATAGGTCATTCGATTAGTAAGAAAAAACTTCATCTATAGGGACTATCAGTTATTTTAATTTTAAACTTTGGGTTTCAATAACAGCTTAGTGAGAAAGAAAAAGTAGAATCTTTATAAGGCTTACTTCTATGTTTCAAACGACACGTTCAGCCAAAATAATGCCTAAAAAAATCATCAATAATTTTCATTAAAACTAAAGGTCTGTCCGTCTGTTCAGTCAACAGGAAGGGGCACGATTTTAATCACTGAATAATGTAACACCAATTTGACGCCTCAAACATTTTTTCGCAAAAATAAATATTCTGTCATTATTTAGGGGTTGGCTAAGTTCATTAAGTCTCCAGCCATGTTTGCATCTTCTAATCGAATAGTATAGTAACGAAAGTCATTCAACAATTTTTATAGCTCTTCAAAAACTTCTCAAAAATTGTCTATCAGCTCAACAGCTATCCTGATGACGAAATTTCAAAATAACTTTAATACATTTCAGTACCAAAAACAAACCCAATAAGCGCGCCGACTGTACACGAAACCATCGAGGCGTGCATTACAAAATCGAGTTCTGTCCCGATTCCCACATACAGGTGCAAGGTGTCATGTGATATCGATATCCAGTAGGTATCGATATCGTGCGAATCGCCTGACCGCTCGTCAGGGTCTGTTGGCGAGAGGTGGTTGACTGATATTATGTTCTCGTTGGTTAATTTAAGCCTGCTACACATGTAACGATATATCGTAGCGATTTCAGACTGTGCAGATAAATCGAACGTTCCTAGTGTCTCCACACGCCTTCGATATCGGTCCGTTTTCCGCACAAGCTCACGCAAGAAACACATTAGTTATGGAAGATGATGACGCGCTTGCGATATTAGGCCTGGTTATGTGTTTAACGGAAAAATAAGGCGCGGAGTGTGTGGTGTAAAGACTGGCTTATGAAAAGGAAGCAATTTTCTCATACCAACATATTAAATGAGTTGAAATTTGCCCCGAAAGATTGGCATAATTACTTGAGGATGAATGAAGAATTATACTTAAATCCAAACATACTTAAATAAACGATTTATGTGATATAAATTGCAACTGCCACCGATGAACGAAGATCTGCAACGATGTGTCATACACACGATCGATAAATGTGCGCAAATCAGTTTGCACATATTAATCGCTACGTTATAGGTATACCCACGTATATACGTAGATGGTAATCTATACTAATATTATAAAGCTGAAGAGTTTGTTTGTTTGAACGCGCTAATCTCAGGAACTACTGGATCGATTTCAAAAATTCTTTCAGTGTTAGATAGTCCATTTATAGAGGAAGGTTATAGGCTATATTTTATTTTCAAAAAAAATTAAGGGATCCGTAAGAAAATTGAATCGAAAACCTATTTATGCGCTGCAAAAACTATTGACAAGAGAACAAAATGATGTACTACGGGTTTGTAGGTCTTATTAAGATCTAAAAAAAATCCGCGAGGGCACATATGTAACTATAATAGTTTAGTCACAATAACCGCAAGTTCCAAAATCCACGCGGGCGAAACCGCGCGCACAGTCTAGTATTACATAATTGTACTCGCATTAATGTGCGACGTTTGGTAAGACAAATTTGTTCCAGCCGAGTTCTGTAAGGCATCTTAGCCTTCTAAAGTAACAATGTACATTAAACTTTAGACAATACTTCGGTCCTATAAAATTTAAGTTTCCCTACTATTATTGATTTTGTGGTAAGACTAAGAGGTTAAATGTCAACCTCAAAAACTGATGGTTAAAGAAACTGTAAGTGTATGTGTAAAATTAGACGACCTCCACACTTTAACAGACTTTAAGTATTGAAGTCGATTCCTAGAAATGTCATCCACCCTCATTCTACTGACCACCAAGGTGACTTCTGATCCAGCAGCGTGTCGCTGTGTATTACATTAAACAAATGTCACTAACAGCTGCAGCGACTGCACGCAACTGCAGCTGAGAGAAACAGTGCGGGAATGTTTATTTTATCAAGTAGCGCTTGGTGCAAGTTATAAAGGACGCATTTTTGACGTGAAAAGTCTTTAAAATCGTTACCATCACAGGGTCCCATGTCAGAAAAACGAACCGTGAATTGTCTATATATCGTCTGACCTTAATAACTACGTAACGATTTATCGTAGAAGCATGAGTTTAGTGTCATTATTTAGCGTTTATATTCAGATCTCTCTAAAGCTCAATTTACATTATTATGGAATGGATGGAAGCGATTTTTTGAAATTACAGTCATTTTTCATAGTGTTGCGAACTTTACGTCATTGGCCACTGCCCAAGGCAATCATTTAAATTTTAAATGCAGGATTTCAGCTTTGCTTTGCATTTTTTGGGTAGGTTTAATAAAGCTGTAAAATTCAATCTTACCCTAGTACCCTGTACCAACTGTAAAAAACTGAATTAACTGATACCCCTATGTTGACTTTTTTAATTAGCTATAAATGTTGTTAAGAGACCAAACTCGCAACCGCTTATGACTTGCATCACCCTAATGTTTACGTTTGCGACCCCCAAGTCACTGTATGAATCCATTACCACACTTGTGAATCGATAGCTTCAATATTGTTATCTAAATAACTCCGCGTTTAAGTAATCCGTGGATGTGAAATATTCCTAATTATTTTGTTTATGCTTTTTAAACTATGGATAATGACTTCTTATTTTTACACACAGCTCCAATAGTTATTGAAAACGATGAGATAAATAAAACTCCTACATTCATAAACGTAAACGTTTTGAAACACTAACGGTCTAAAACTGCTCATAATATTTGCAAATTAAAAATATAATCACCAAGTAGGCGTAACCCCGTGTTCTAATTACCATAACACACACAAAAGTTGCTCATACGACACCGTCATTGCATACATTTTATCACATGTCATGCCCTGTGTTAAATTTTGTCGAATTGTTTGGTTGTTCTTTTATGGCAGCCACATTAACTATACGAAAAACAAAGTATTATAAATATTGAAATCAAAATTAAATAATGGCAAACACAATATTTTCGTACAACTATGTCGAATAAGGTTAAAGAAATTCAATAAAAAAAAATTAACAAAAAAAAAAACAAAATATACAGACGAATTGAGAACCTCCTCCTTTGTTTGAAGTCAGTTAAAAATACAACCACATCTATGTATCGTTCAACTAGAAAGGCGCTTTGTGTGTAGATCCCCTTATTATCACTTTAACCAACACATTTTATTTTATCTCCGAGCAATCGCGAACACGTTTCAATCCTAAAACTTGGATCGTCTACCAATTCCAGTTCCATTGCAATTCCAGGTAAAGCAATAACCGCCTCTAACGTAAATACTATATGGATCGGTTTCCTCTGAATGTAAATGTTTACGTGTTGTGCCCATATGCTCAAGCCGATAATAAGGGATAAGGATTTCCAGTAAATATCCTTGGTATGCCTAAATATACTCCGAATACCGGATTTAGGTCTAAGGGAATCGTCCCTTCGTTACTCTAAAGGGTATACACATAAAGGGCTGTCTTGGATTTGCGCTTTGTTACATAGGTACCTTCCTACAAAAAACGGTGGTAGCCGAGCGGCTTAGAATGCGACCTCGTAATCGAGTGGTCCGAGTTCGAATCCCAGTGGCATGCACCATGACTTTATAAAAAAAGTTACGTGCCTGTGATTCAATTAAATAGGTATCACTTGCTGTTACGGTAAAGGAATACATCGTGAGGAAACCTGCATGCCTGAGAGTTCACAAAAAGAAATGTTCTCAATAGCATGTGAAGTCCACTAACCGGCATTAATCCAGCGTGGTGGACTAAGGCCTGTATCCCTCTCATTGTGAGAGGAGACCCGCGAATTGCGTACAAATTGTTAGATGCCAGTGCGTAATGTCATTCATTTCCATATTTATCCCTTTTCCAATCGGTTTTTTAACTTTTGACAGCTCTAATACTTAATCAAATAGTGATACCCTGACCCGTTACCGATTCGATTTCTTTTATCAATCAATTTTATTCATGAAGAAGTTATAATCGATTTAATCGATTTAAGACATGTTGCATTCGACAATTTAATCTGTCCAAGAATTGATAATACCTAATCAATATTACTGAGAACTCAAGTGATGATGATTCCTGGTCATACGAAGAAGACGATTCTTTATAATTAAATATAAATATACCTACCTATGTTTTAATTTTGTCACATTTGTTCGTCGGTCGGTCGTGTCTCGTGGTCTTATTACGACAGCCATTTAGAACAAGACCTAAAATTTTCAGGCGTATTTACCTGAAACAGGAACGATCACAAACTTTCTTATTTATAGGAGTAGTACCTAGAGGTGGGACAATAGTAGTGGGACTTATTAGGTAGATTAATTGTCAGTAAACCCATTAATGACCCACTACAGGGTGGGGTCTCCTCTCACAATGAGAGGGATGTAGGCCGCCGTCCACCACGCACCACTGCTGCCCGTTGGTGGACTTCACATGCCTTTGAGAATTTTTTTTTTTTTGTGAACTCTCAGGCATGCAGGTTTCCTGACGATGTTTTCCTTCACCGTAACAGCAGGTGATATTTAATTTTATAAATCGCACATAACTTTTTTTTTTACAAAGTCATTGGTGCGTGCCACTGGGATTCGAACCCGAACCCCTAGATTCGAGGTCGAATTCTAAGCCACTGGGCTATCACCGCTAGATTAATTACTTCTCTGTTACCTGCGACTTCGTTCTCGTAAACTTTAAATAGTCCAAAAAAGATAAAAGATACAAACTACCAACGTTATTTCAAACGCAATGTAAATTTAACCGAAAACCGTATGCCATATTTCGTTAACAATCCAACAAACAGTAACGTACATCATAACAAAATAATGTACGAGAATTACTATTATGATCTAACCTCGTTACAGCGAGAATTAGTGCGCGCGGGCTAAAGGGAGAATCACATTATTGGGTGCTTACGGGATTTACAAAGTTCTATAATATTATACGTGCAAAAAACTTAAATCAACAGACATGTAATTCATGCAATCTAACTTATAATTAGAGTCTCCCAACTCACATCATTGTTAATTTTCGTAATGCGTATGTTAGGCGTACATGAAACTTCACGCGTAGCTGTGCGCGTAAGGCGTAAACTTCATTTTGTTTCTACCTTTACATTACAAGATCAAAACAAACGGTTTATTAAGGAAGCAGTAGATAAAAGTGCGCACGGATGCATTCACGCCAATCACAGCTACCGTCGCGTGCTACAGACATTAAAAAACGTAATTCATTTCAAAAACAGAACTTTTCTAAGTAAGTAAAAGGTAGGTAAAGAAACGTGAATTGCCAATTACCCAAACTGGGCCGAAACAAACTGTCTGGCTGCATCTCTTTATGTCCCACTAGTGGGCACGGTCCTCTCCCCACAACAGGGGTTCCCCACAACAACACTTCCGTTTCGAATGTTTTCAAACCGCCCATAGGGCCTCCGACGAGGTTTAACGTGCCCTCCGAGGCACGGAAACGGGCAATTCGCCAGTAGCGGTCACGCAACCAGTACCCTTAGTCTGAGTTTTAGCAGTTCCGAAACGAAACGCACACATACACGGCTCACCAGACGAAAATGCACAGTGTAATAACCAACAGAGGAAAAATATTTTTAGAAGAGTTAAAAAAATTAATAAAGCATTAGATAAATCATCGCAAAAATTGCTTTATTTTTAATTAACACTCTTTCAATGTTAAATAATATTAATGAAACATAATTGACCGTGAATTGGCCGTAATGCACTGTAAAATTTCCAACTAATATTATCCCGTAGGTATTAAATATTTATTAGTATTATAATGTCTAACGATAATAAGAACGAAGTATTCATATCTTTCACTCCATACAAAAATTTGATTTTAAATTTCTTAACTCCTCTAAAAATCTTTTACCTCTATTTGTTATTACACTGTGGACTCCAGTGTAGTAAGCTGTGTATGATTTACGTATCTATCCGAAACGAAACGTTTAATTTGTGCGTTATCGCTAAAACTCAGACTAAGGGTACAGGTAGTTTTGACAAAACATTTTCGCTTGAACGCATCGAGCGCGAATACGTCGATTTCTATGGGATTGAAGCAGCGCCATCTTGTGGCTAAGATGACAAACGGAATTGGCGCTTAGCGTATAGTCGATTAACGCGACGGTGAAGTTACTCGAACAATTTTGTGCAACTCGCACTACGCACACTGATTGCGTCTGACGTCGCTCAACTTTTTCGGTCGCTTGCGATCTACTCTAGCGGGGCTTTGCGCGCCTCGCTGGGGAAAACCTGTAATCATCTGAAAGTATAGGCTGACCAGGGTTGTATCTTCAAAGGCGGCGCCAAATCACCTTTGACATTTCCACACCAATATACAAGCTCATTGGCTGAAAAACATGATTCAAAATTATTCCACAACACGGCAAGGTGAGCAAAACCTTCGATCGGACTATAAGTCCAGTACCGCTTACATTACCTATCCTATCCATCTCTATAACCTATCTTACTTGCAGTTCAACTGAAATTGGCCTCAATTTCGCTTCCCGCTCGCAAACACACCAATCCACTTCCTCTCGATTTGACTCCCCGATTTTTCTCAAGAAAACGAGTCTCTTCAAACCGTGTCGAATGAAAAGAGCGGAGAATTTGCCGGGCATTATTCCCGGGAATATTCCCGTTCACTGAAGCACTACGCGTGCATATACGACCTGCACATATATTTTCTTCAATACTAATACGAGCAGCGTGGTGGTGAATGCCTCTCCGTGTTGTGGGAATGTGCCCACTTTGTTTATCTTTGCACTTTGTTTATGATCTTTACCTTATTTCAGTTTCGCTTTAATAATTTCTACTTTATATAACTTTGTACAAACTTTAGTTATACCGAAGTATTTAAGTCAGCTTAACTTCCTCGAAATATTCCAAAGTTCTTCAGCGGAACAGAAAATAAAATCGAACGTGCTTTCCAGTACGTTCCTTAATCAAAACAAAAATCGGACCTGAATTAAACGTTCCTCTAATTCCTGCCTTAAAACGCAAACTTTAATACGGAAATGGTGTTTAATATTCACATATTTTCAGAACGACGACCAAACATTTGGATGGAGTCCTGAATGTCCAAACTTTGATTGGATCGGCCAATGCGATCGCCATTGAAAAGTCAACTCAATTACTATCGGTGTAAAATCCAATTCCGTCCGGGAATGCTCTAGTGAAGTGAAGAACTGACAAACAATGGTAGATGCGGAAAGGAGACAGAGTCTAATAATAGTCCAAGAGCTATCAGACATTTTTCGACAAGTATTTGAGGCATCATAAAAGTATGTTGAACTCCTTATTTGTAATATTCTAATTCAAATAATGCAGACCTGGCTGTCGGCTAGTGAAAGTTAGCCAAGCCAAATTTAGCCATTTTGTATTTCTTTTCATTTAAATATTCACAACATTCAATTTAGTGTCTTAAAATTAAAGAAAATTAAGACAGAAGACTAAGTTGTAACCTCGCCAGGCGTCAAAAATATTTTTTAACCGAAAAAAACACGCTAAAACATAATGTTTGAAAAAAAATTACTATTTTCAAAAAGACATCATTTTGGCGAGATTTTAAACAAAATTTCAAAATACCTTTAACATTTTTTTTAAAAACCCCTATTCACCAGCCAGGTCGGCATTTTTGTGTTTGGATTACAAACAAGCTATTCCACATCCACATTTTTGATACCTCAAACACGTCTGCATACTCTGTTAGCTGCAGAGTAACTAAGCTCGCATTGAACACATTGTATTCATAATTACTTGCCTTATCTAAGTAATAGAGAGCACGTCTCATTCATCTGTTAGTATGAAGGACAATTGCCTTTAATACGCTAAAGTTTCAGAGGATCAACGTCTAAATATAACTCGCCCTTATGTATCGTCACGGTTGTATTAAAATGTCCTAGTCTATTAATAGGATAATCCGGGACTTAAGCTGTTAATTCTAAAATTTTATATATATTTATAGATATGGCGTTGTGTGTCGTTTAAGGTCTTGGTCATTAGCCAGTAACCGATTAATGACCCACTACAGGGTCGGGTCTCCTCTGTTAAAGGTTTCTTAAACTAAAAATCCCTCCTCTTTTCTGCCTTTCAGTGCCTCGTAATCTACTTTTGAACATGTGCCTCCCCTAATCAACGCCTCCTCCCCCAATCAATCACTACAAAAATGACACAAGTTTCAAGAACTAAACAATTTCAAACTAGTCTATAAATACGATTCAGTTATGACGTCTGTTTATTAACAGACATTGTGGTTTTCTCCTAGACTACATCTAACCTCAAATTGCCAATCAAATCCCTTCAGAACACACGAACTTGCTAGCTTTATGACGGTGTTTGAGGATAGCCTAAAGCGATGGGTAGCACCTAGACAAACAGCAATCTAGAACACATGTGCTTGTTGTTGTCTGCGAACTATTAGACCGCGCTCAGTTTGGGTGTGATTTCGTACGAATTCAATCATAGAATTCAATCCTTACCTTAGAAATACTATTCACTCACACTGCGCGCGAGTTAGTTGGCTTTAGTGGTCCATTTCAGAGTCGCGTCTCCTCTCACAACTAGAAGATGTTTAGATTAGCCCACCACTCTGGCGATTCGGGTTGGTGGACTACACAATGAGATCTATCAGGTATGCAGATTTACTCGAGATGTTTTGTTACACCCTTACCGCAGTTAACGATTAGTTTTATAAAGGGCACATAAATTCTTGATAAGTCAATTGATATATTTGTCATATGCCACTGGAATACATTTGGTACATGCCACTGGGATTCTCAATTAGTTTTGCAAAGCGCACATAACTTTTTAATTAGTCATTGTCAATACATAACAATATCAATAGTACGTGTCCGTCTTTGGAATTCCTTACCCAAACCCATCCGAGATGTAAACTCATCATTTTCCTTCAAAAGCCAAATCAAAGCTCACTTTCTCAAACTCTAACACTCCTTCTGCCTTTAGTTATTCCTTCTATTTACCCCTATACAGTTTTCTCCCTTGATGTTCACTGTCCCTATTCTTATTCCGTCATTTTTTACTATACACTATTCCTGTTTTCAATTCTCTCTCAATTTCGTGCACCCTACCTACAACTTTCTCTCTTCATGCTTTAACTCCTCACCTAGATGGTTGTCTGGAAGAGATCGCTCGTAGCGATAAGGCCGCCAATTGTGTTTTTTTTCTCTCATGTTTATTGTAAATCTGATTTTGTATGTATGTGCACAATAAAGAGTATTGTATTGTATTGTATTGTATTGTGTCACTGGGTTTCGAACCCGGACCTTTCGAGTAAGAGACGGTATTTTAACCTAGACTATTATCGATAGAACACATACACAACCCTAATGCGGAGTAAGAAGCTTACCGGGCACCAATGTCGTGGGTATTTCCAGCGAGTTTCTGTTTTTGCACAAGATAAATCTATTATAACGTGAGTCTCGCTACACTTGTACACTAACAATAAATTCTTAACAGCTGGTCGTGTAATGGATTAACACCAGGTGGAACACTTTTGCGTTAGAATTTCGATTCAATTTCGCACGTTCGGCGTTACTAAATAAATTAGTAAACAAATAAACAGTGCTAAGTAGATCACGAAGCTTTCGCCCCTCATTTAAATCTCAACAATCTTATCGCCACTTAGTTGGTGCACTAAAGTAGACCTTACAACGTTTGACGGTATATCGACCATGTTTGAACTTACAATTTAAGGACATGTGTAAGAAAAAAACTTTTTTATATTCATAGAATTACTCAACGTTGCTCGCGGCTCCGACGGCGTAGATTCTAGAGATTAGTTCAAAGAGGAATAAGAAATCTCTTATAAATGTATATCCAGATTTTAACCAACTGCATCTAGTCAAATCTATTCAGTCGTTTTTGCGTAAAAAACTCAAATCATTCAAATCTCTAATCCGCTGGGAATCGAACTTAGGACCCTCACAACTGCGCCACTCAATCGTCAATCAAATTTTATAACTAACTTGTGATAACACGGTCTCTTTGGAGACGCCACGCGCCACTTCAAAAACGATCTAATCCATCCGTTCTATTCGTTGACCTCATTCAGATCCATTCGCTTTAATCACACTATCACTCCACCCTCTCACACGAAGGCGGGCAAAGGGTTCAATTCATACGCACTGGATACAGGTTCGATTCCTGTCTGAAAGCGCCTTTGTTGCCAATGAGTCCCCAATTAAAGACGATTGCGGGATCGTTCATTGTGTTTCGGATCGAATAGGTGGATTAATTTCTGGTGGGCTAATTAATTTGCTACCTGTGGATAAATCTAAGAAAAACCGGAATACTAAACCTTTTATCCCGTCGTAAAATTTGTTCTTGTATTTTGACTGGGAATGTATGGTTAAGTAAGATACTTTGTTCGAAGCTTAGTAGTCCTCATGAGTAGTAAAGTACCCACACACAACCTCAGATTGAATTTCTTCTCTATTTGAGGTTGGTAGTGGGTACCCCTCAGTGGGTAGCCTGCTTGCCTGTTTGCTAATTATATGTTTAAAAACTATAAAAAATGAACGAATATTACATCACAATCACCTCAGCCGAATGTTTGAAAAAGTGTTACAGGGTCGCTGAAATAAAATCGACGTTTGTTTGAAACTCAGAAGCGTGTTTGAAACTTTTACAAACTACACTTACATCTTGAGCCTGAATTTTTTGAAGGAAAGCGTAAAAAGTTCTGTTAGAAATTCGGAATTTGAAATGTTCGTAAATTTTGAAAGTTTCGAAAACTTTTCTGAATTCAAAATAAATATTTTCATGTCTGAATATCTGCCCCCAAGCATGAACACAAAGTTCGTATAGGTACCTAGAACTCGGGCGCGATAGATGTATCTAGACACCTGGCTCAAATGAACTTTGTCGATAGTACTGAATGCAAAAAAAATGTTTGAAGTGATAACGTTTTATAAATTGATTTTATTTTTCTGGTTATATAATTTGAATTTTATTTTTCTGGTCAGGCTTTATTATATTATAACTAAAATAAAAGTTTCCATTATAAATTTAGTTCCATTGAAATTCCACCGTATGGCGAGTCTTGAAATGAAAACTATTACTGATTTATAATTTATTTCCTACTGAGATAAGACATCTGTACTTATAACGAATCTAGTATTTTTTACTTTATTACGATTTGGAGCAGTAATAAACTATTTTGAGTCTAATTTGGGATTAATTTTCAATATTGTTACATAACACCAACTTTGTTGTAATTACTTCACTGCTTGAACGTATCGTACGCCCCCGGCTTATATATATATATATATATGTCGAAGCGTCAAAGCACATGAACGCCATCTATCCTTCGCTTCGGCTATCGTTCGTTTAGGAACGTCAAGTACGTAATGACTTGGGGATGGTTAGTGCGGAGTGATGGCAACATTGAAGTAGTTTTTGAGTGTTGGTACACCAGGCAGTTAGGTTGGCTAACCTGGGAGGATGGAGGCGTAAAAGCAGAATGGCGGCACTTTTTGATTTGACGGCGGACTGTCAGGTTATCACTCCGTACTAAACTTCCCACGTTCCTAATTGAGATAGATTATTTTGTGTTCTAAGTTTGTGAACAATTAATTAAAGTGTAAACCAAAGTTTTTGCAAGTATTATTTCGGTACTGCCACGATGTCAAGACCCACTGGTGACGAATCCCCGTCATCAGAAGTGGGATTGGACCACAACGACCCACGTGATCAAAATGAAGACGCTAGTGACGAAAAATGGACGCGCCTGATGGAACAGCAGAACCGTAATTTTCTGACGCTGATTCAAGCCATGAAAACACCTATGTCGTCACATGGCTTTCGCTTACCGGACTTCGACCCTGAGAAACAAGGTATGGACGCACGTGCTTGGGTGACGACTGCAGACATGTGTTTGACCGACCAAGAGCAACATGGCGCCCCGCTTATGGTTGCACTAAGCCGCGCCTTGAAGGGAGGAGCTTCGATATGGCTCTCTACCGTATCGTTTCCTGGGATGACGTGGACCGATTTTAAGCGACTTTTTATTGCAAGGTACGATACTTCCACTACTGTTGCTTCGTTTCTAATTGACCTGCATAGTAGTAGGCCTAAAGAAAATGAGTGTCTCGCTTCCTATGCTGCTGGCTTAATGACGTCGACTATGGCGAGATGGAATGGCCTGAGTACCGAACGTTTGGCTATCGCTACTATATTAGCTCACATTTCTCAATTCGATCGCCGTGTGCAACGTCTATCTTTCACGACCGATATTGAGACACGCAGCCAGCTACAACAAGAGCTGCAAGCGGTTTCTTTTATGAAGAGGAAGCTACCTAGCGATGACCGCGATGCCCCTGAGAAGCGGTACAAACCGAATAGTACTATGAAGAATTTGAAGTGTTTTAACTGCGGCAAGCTGGGTCACAAATCCGTGCACTGCTATCGCAAGGACGTGAAACAGGATACACATGCTTCGCCGAAGTACCACAAACATAGCAATAGCGACGGGAGAGGTTCATCGACACCTGTGAAGCCTCATGCATCCGGGATAACCTGCTTCCACTGCCGCGCGCAAGGCCACTATGCATCAAGCTGCCCACGGCGCAATGAGAGAAGCAGCGCCGACTTCGAGAGATCTAAGCCTGCCAATGAGAAGAGGGTTGACCTGTGCTTCGTGAACGCGCCGACTGGGACTCTGCGTCACTCTAGTAAGCAATTTTCATTTCATTATGACTCTGGCGCCGAGTGCTCACTAATTAAAGAATCTGTAGCCTGTAAATTTAAGGGAAAGCGTATTGACGAGACTGTGACTATGACCGGGATAGGGCAGACTTCTGTGAACTCTACGTTACAGATTATGACCTTGGTAGAGATTGATGACATTAGCGTTGAGATTTGTTTTCATGTCTTGCCTGATCATTTTCTACGTTATGACATTATGATTGGGCGTGAGATTTTAGAACATGGACTGACTGTTCAGATGACTTTCGACCGAATTAAGATCTTTAGGTATCCTTTGGTCGCTTTTTGTGAAGTAGAGCGAACTCCTGATATCGACTGGAACACTATAGATACTGACGTACCGACGGGTCGTAGAGCAGAGTTAGTGAGCATATTGCAGTCTTTCGAGAAGTCTTTCACTATAGGCATACCAACCGCTCCAGCCGATACGGAACCGATGAAGATTCGTCTAAAAGATCCGAGTAAAACTGTAAATCGTCGTCCTTATCGTTTGAGTGTGGATGAGCGTAGAGTTGTGCGTGGTAAGATTGACGAGCTGCTTAAGGCTGGTATCATACGGCCTAGTTCATCTCCCTACGCTAGTCCTATACTCTTAGTTGAGAAAAAGGACAAGTCTCTTCGACTATGTGTCGATTATCGTGAATTAAATGACAACACGATCTCTGATCGTTTTCCTTTGCCCCTTATAACGGACCAGATCGATAGGTTGCATGGTGGACACTATTTCTCCACCATTGATTTGGCATCAGGTTTTCACCAGATCCCCATTGAAGCAGAATCTATTGAGCGCACTGCCTTCGTCACCCCCGAAGGTCATTTCGAATATTTGACGATGCCTTTCGGTTTGAAAAATGCACCCGCGGTTTTTCAGCGTGCGATGATTAATGCTCTTGGAGATCTTGTGAATACCTATGTCGTTGTGTATATGGATGATATTTTGATTGTAGCGAGCAACGTCGACGAAGCCTTGGAACGTCTCATTGTTGTCCTCAAGGTGCTGTCTGAAAAGGGTTTTACCATCAACTTGAAAAAGTGTGCCTTCCTGAAACAGAAAGTAGAATATTTAGGGTTCGAGGTTAATCGTGGAGAGATTCGTCCTAATCCGCGTAAGATCGAAGCATTGACGGCTCTTCCACCACCCGAGACTGTGACACAATTACGGCAATTCATCGGCTTGGCATCTTACTTTCGCCAGTTCGTGGCACGGTTCTCGCAGATGATGGCGCCGTTATATGCTCTGACTTCTGGGAATGGTAAGTTGACCTGGAAGCCGGAACACGAAGAGGTTAGGCTGAAGATTGTAGCTGCTCTCACAAGTGAGCCTGTGCTCATGATTCACGACCCTAATGCTGAAACTGAAGTCCACACTGACGCTAGCGCCATTGGCTACGGTGCGGTCTTACTACAAAGAAAGGAAGGTAAACTACATCCAGTCGCCTACTACAGTAAACGAACGTCTGACGCAGAATCGAGGTACCATTCGTATGAACTTGAGACCCTCGCAGTGGTCAATGCTGTTAAGCATTTCAGGCGTTATCTGCATGGTCGCAAGTTCAGAGTAGTCACTGATTGTAGTTCCTTGCAGTCCACTCGCAAGAAATTGGACCTGACACCACGCGTTCACCGATGGTGGGCCTTTCTGCAAGGATTCGATTTTGACATAGTCCATCGAGAAGGTAAGCACATGTGTCACGCTGACTTCTTCTCCAGGAACCCGTTACCGCAACCTGAAACTAAAAATAGGGTAAGTGCGAAGGTAGTACAGAAACAGGTAAACATCGCAGAGCTCTCACAGAATTGGCTGATGATGGAACAGCAACGGGATCCTGAGATTTTGAAGCTCTTAGCTGACATTGATAATAATGAGCTCCCTGCTGATGTTGCCAATACCTACGAGCGTCGATCTGGTGTCCTCCACAGAAAAGTACAACGAAATGGTAAGAATCGTTGGATACCTATTGTTCCCCGTTCTTTCCGCTGGTCCGTGGTCAATAATGTCCATGAAGGATTGCTACATTTGGGATGGGAGAAAACGCTGGAAAAACTCTACGACCTCTACTGGTTCGAGAACATGTCGAAATTTGTCAGGAAGTTCGTAGAGAACTGCGTGACGTGTAAGATCTCAAAATCACATACAGGTAAGATCCAGGCGGAGATGCACCCGATCCCAAAGATAGCAATACCATGGCACACGCTGCACATCGATGCCACCGGGAAGCTGAGTGGCAAAAACGCCAAAAAGGAGTACATCTTCGTTCTGATAGACGCCTTTACCAAGTACGTTATACTGCATCACACCCTGCACATCGATACAGCAAGCAGCATCAAAGCGCTGAAGGCTAGTGTCGCTATATTCGGTGCTCCATCGCGCTTGATCGCCGACCAAGGACGCTGCTTTGCCAGCAAAGAGTTCAGGGAGTACTGTGCCTCAGTTAATATTAAGCTTCACTTAATAGCTACAGGTTCTTCTCGTGCCAACGGGCAGGTCGAGCGAGTAATGAGCACGCTCAAAGACATGCTCACTGCGGTGGAAACAAGCAATCGTTCGTGGCAAGATGCGTTGCCTGATGTTCAGCTTGCTCTCAACTGCACTGTAAGTAGAGTCACGAAAGCTAGTCCTCTTGAACTACTGATTGGGAAGGTTGCTAGACCTATTGAAATTATGACGGCAGATAACGAAGAGCCCCGTGTTGACATCGATGACGTTAGGATGATGGCTGTAGATAACATGGAGCGAGCTTCTGCGTACGACAAGAAACGTTTCGACTCTACAAAGGCAAAGGTAAAACAGTTCTCCGTAGGTGACTTTGTTTTGTTGCAAAATGAGGAGCGTAACCAGACAAAACTTGACCCGAAATACCGAGGACCGTTTAGGGTTATCGAGGTTCTTGACGGTGACCGTTATGTTTTGAAGTCCCTTTCTTCCGCCCGGACGTACAAGTACGCACATGACCGACTGCGAAAAATAACTGATGTTGACACACACGTAAGTGACGATGACGATACTAGCTATGACAAGAATGATGACGCTGACAAGATTGATTTGTTGACAAGACTGAAGTAATTTTTTCTTATTTTCTGTAACATGTTAAGATAAATAAGGTAACATGTTGAACAAACCTAGTTTAAAATTATTTTGATAATTGAAAAAGGCTCAAGATTATCTGGGTAGTGCTGTGTTGTGTAACTGGATGGAGGTTACATGATGTGGTGGTGACCGGATAGAGGTTGCCTGTTGTGTTTTGTAACCGGATGGAGGTTACATGTTGAGGTGACCGGATAGAGGTCTCCTGTTGTGTTGGTAACCAGATGGGGTTACGTGTTGAAGACCGGATGGAGGTCGTTTGGTATGATTCTTATGACCGGATGGAGGTTATAAGTGTGACGATGAACACCCGATGTTTGAGTTTGAGCACTGCAATATTTTAACGAGTTTCTTATTATTTGAATGAGAGTTGTTCAACATGTCAGCTTTAAGAGAGAGTTAAATGTTAAAACCTGTAATGATTTTGATCAGAGTGCCTTGTATTTCCCAACCACTTGGGCCAGGAATGGCCGAACGAGTAGAATGAGTACTGTTCGAGAAATTTTTGATCCCAGGTACATCACACGCGGACGTGTGATCATCAGGACGGCCGTGTCGAAGCGTCAAAGCACATGAACGCCATCTATCCTTCGCTTCGGCTATCGTTCGTTTAGGAACGTCAAGTACGTAATGACTTGGGGATGGTTAGTGCGGAGTGATGGCAACATTGAAGTAGTTTTTGAGTGTTGGTACACCAGGCAGTTAGGTTGGCTAACCTGGGAGGATGGAGGCGTAAAAGCAGAATGGCGGCACTTTTTGATTTGACGGCGGACTGTCAGGTTATCACTCCGTACTAAACTTCCCACGTTCCTAATTGAGATAGATTATTTTGTGTTCTAAGTTTGTGAACAATTAATTAAAGTGTAAACCAAAGTTTTTGCAAGTATTATTTCGGTACTGCCACGATGTCAAGACCCACTGGTGACGAATCCCCGTCATATATATATATATACGTACATTATATTGTGGCGGGGCCGGTTTCAACTTCATACCGTTGCCATGGCAACCGGCCTCATCTGACTCTCGCCAGTAGTAAAGGATTGATTGATTTGTGACCTACATCCTACATGCTCTGACTGCTCGGTCATTCACGATTTAAGACAATTTGAAGTGATAACTTCTTATGGGAGGGTAAACCGCTTCGTGACGTAACGCGTTACGGCGCCACTCTGTGTGGTAACTATGGAAACTGTCAAAAGAAAACATTCATAAATAATAAGAGTATTTTGTGTAGCAACACTTAGAGGTTTTTATTATTTAGTTTATTTTTTATTTCTTTTTATTTCGAATACGATTGTCAACGCTTTCTTTTGTTTTTTCTTCTTGCTTTAGATTTCGATTTGCAAGTATATACCTAGTTTATGTGTTATGTTGTTTATAAATAGTTATTGTAAACAAGCGGTGATAGCCCAGTGGCTTAGAATTCGACCTCGAATCGAGGGGTCCGGGTTTGAATCCCAGTGGCACGCACCAATGACTTTGTAAAAAAGCTATGTGCGATTTATAAAATTAAATATCATCTGCTGTTACGGTGAAGGAAAACATCGCGAGGAAACCTGCATGCCTGAGAATTCACAAAAAAAAATGTTCTCAAAGGCATGTGAAGTCCACCAACCCGCAGTAGTGGTGCGTGGTGGACGGCGGCCTACATCCCTCTCATTGTGAGAGGAGACCCGACCCGCCAGTGGGTCATTAATGGGTTACTGACATTGTAAATAAATATTTGTATATAGTGGATGAGAGTTATTATTGTGAACACGCAAGATACCACACTCCACCGCCACTATATTTGGTATAGAAAAAAGCTAAATATTATAATTATAGCGTGGTGTAACACTATAAATTCTCATTCGGTTACTAATGGGTCACTTATTTATTTATTAATAAGTAGCACTAACAAAGTGTAAATACAGTATAATACATAATAATCATTTAAAGGTTAATCTAAGTGCCACCTCAATTATACGCGCAAACTACAAGCATAGGTGAACAACACATACTTACAACCAAAATTTACACATAAATTTAGAAGTCTTGATGCAGAAAAACAATTGGAAATCTTCATATTTAAGCCGCAAACCGCACAAAGCACTTGTGTGTTAACCATTCACTATACAGGTTGTGGCTACGCTGCGCCCCGAGGGTCCAATAAAACTTTGAAATAAATTACCAAGTACCTAATTAGACTTAGCCTTCTATTCAGATAGATGAAATTATTAACGCCACAGTAAGTAAATTGTCTGTAACCTATTATTGATCTATGCAGGTTCGGGACTTCACTCACAATGAGAAGTCTTGATCCACCAAGCTGGCCTAATGCGGTTGTAGACTTCACTGTTGGCGGATTTCACATGCCTTTAAGAATATATTTTTTTGTAACTATCAGACATGCAGGTTTCTCCACGATCTTTTCCTTCACCGTTACAGCAAGTGATATTTGATTTTATAAAACCCATATTTTTTTCAAAATAGTCATTGGTGCGTGCCACTGGGATTCGAATTCGAAGCCCTCGAGTTAAACTCTTTGCCACTGGACTATCACCGCTTCACTAAATTAATGCCACAATATTTATAATCCGAACTATAATATAACTTGTAGTTTTTTGCTGCAAAGGCGTCATAATTAATGGCCAACCAGAGAACAATTTAATATATTTAAGTGGTCTCCATACAGACTTTAACATCCCCAAATAAATCAAAAGTTTCGTGTAACAGTTACGAACGTCCACTCTTGAGAATAACGAGTTAGTTTTCGAGTCCCATGTACAGAAATTTTGTTTACCTTGCATTATTAAGCGGGATGGTTCAGACCCGCCCGAGGCGTGTAGTTTCTATTTATATGACAGTGAACGCTAACTACCGAATATTTGTGATAACTCATGTTGGATTGCGACGACCCGAGTGGCGCAGTGGTTGAGACACCGGTGCGCTGTGCGGAGGGTCCTGGTTTCGATTCCCAGCAGAGCAGGGATTTGAATGATGAATTTGAGTTTCTGTTTCTAGTCTGGGTGTGTTGTGTTCTTGTCTTGTGTGTGTCCATGGCACCCATGACACAGGGAATCCTAGTGTGGGGCTATGAGTGTGAAGCGTTATTTATTTATTTATTTATTGCTTCATAAGTCACTTGCTTATAGACTTGAAAGTTCATTGTTTAAAAAAAAATAACAGTGGCTGCTACACTTTTATGGCCCACTGTTGGTCACGGGTGTCACCCCACAACAGGGGGAGCCTGGAGAATATTCCACCACCCGAATGATGGAGAAGCGGGTAAGTGGCCAACCCGCATCAGTTGTTTCCAAACCGCTTAAAGGGCCTCTAACAAGGTTTAACGACTGCTATCTCATCGATAACAACCGCGACCGACGGCTTAACGTGTCCGAAGCACGGCAACGCGCATTTAGTTCACCACTAGCGGTCACCCATCCAGGTACTGACCGCGCCCGACGTTGCTTAACTTTTTAGAACGCGATCTATTCAAACAGAGGGGCTATGCGCGTTTCTCTAAAAAAAATAACAGTAAAATTATAATGTAGAAACTTATACTTTTAAATAAAGTTTAACTCAATCTGAATGAACTAAAACATTTTTCCGAATGCCAGAGGGTGATTCTTCTTTTCATGTTTTCACAGAGAATCTTTCTAATGCCCGAGTCGGAGGACAAACTCGCGCCCTTAACCAAAACAGATTGGCGTTATTTGCAGGGACGTGTACGAAGTATATGAAGCGTAAATTTACAGAGGGTATTTTTCACTTCCAAAAGGAAAGGGTTCCCAGAGGATACAGGATTTTATATCCACCTAAAACCACACAAAGACTTTAGGGCTAAAATAATAACAATAATTTATTCTAATAATCTTTATTTTGTGGACTCTGTTCTCTCTTTCTTTAATTAAAATAACGAGCTTAAAAATGAATCGTTTACGGTCGTATAATATTGATTTGACTAAGGAATTGCGTAGGAATTGCGTAGCCCAACCTCTTAATGGATTATTTTTTACGAAATATTATAATCTGTAGTGCATCTATGTAATTTAAATGTACAAATTTTAAGTCAAATAGAGAATTAATTATCAATTAACATTATCGGAAACAGCTCGATAATTAAGAGATAATTAAGATCTTTTATTCGTTAAAAATAAATGAAACACAACATTTAGTCCTGAGTTCAAATAAAGGAAATGAAGGTTTTAATCTTTTGAAATCCGCTTAGCTAAGGCTGTATCGTACCCTGCAATCTGTTCCCCCGAACAGCCTGCAATTAAACGGAGAACCGAATCGCAAATGCATTGTTTCTGTTTGCGCCAAACATCTACGTATAGATCGTCTAATTCTTAGATGAACAGTTGAACACGCCTCCGCAAGCTTAAATAGTTTCAACGTGTGAAACGCGCATAAGCTCTACTTGAGTACATCGCAAGCGATCGAAAAAGTTAAGCAACTGCCACAGCTAAGTAGTTAACTATCAAAAACGAATATTAATTTAATGGTACAAATGAAAATCAAATATCACGTAGGCATTATCAAAGGCGCTACATAGAGCTCTATGTACCCACAGAGCTCCAGGTACTATTGGTTATTTTACTTTGTTAGCCAAAGGTACAATAATAATTATGTCAAAGGCGGTGGTTCGGGTCGGGTCTGGTAAAAAGATAAAAGGTGGCTTTGCCAATAAAATAGAAAGTGGAGACCCCTAGACAGCTTTTTAATTATGAAAGTGGCTGTGTTTTGGGGTCCGGTCCGCGTTCAAACGGAAATTCTTGGATTTTTTTATGGCGTAACTGAGTATTGCACCTATAGCCCAAGAGCTGGTTGACATTTTTCGAGAAGTATTTGAGGCATCATAAAATCATGTTGAATCGATTATTTGTAATATTCGAATACAAAACTTAAAAAGGGTGGTGGGTGATGGAATTGAACTCAAAAAGTGTTTGATGCGTTTTGAAATATTTAATTATAAATAATTTATTACATTTTTAGCGTTTATCATTATTTAAAAAAAATTGAGACGCCTGATGAGGTTATTAACCTGACTCAGTGTTCTGGCTTCATTTTTTAAATTCTTTAATACAAAATTTAATGACAAATGAAAATTTCAAAACGCCGCAAACTGGATTTTATGATCCATCAAACACTTCTCGAAAAAAGTTCACCAGCTCTTGAGCTACTATAGATAGATCTGGGTACTGCCCGCGCTCAAAGAGCTGAGATTTCATTAAATTCTCGTATTCGGGCTATTTCGTTTCAGGTTCCGGAAACCTGACTGCTATTCACGTACAAATTACCTACATATGAGTCGGTTCATGTGAATTTTATAGGTTTCTTCATTACCTACTTGTAAAGCAAAAAAATAACTAAGTTAAGAGCTAGAAGAATCGAAGAATATTGTACTCTTATTTTTGTTTAGGTGTTTTTTATTTATTTATTTATGTACACACAAACACGGACAGAGGCCATGATAGCAAGATAAACATAATTACAAGGGCACTACTTATTCCATTTTGGAATCTCTTCCAGCAAACCCGTAAGAGGAGAGTGGACGATGAAAAGGCAAACAGTGACAAATTAATGAAGAAAAAGAAAAAATGATAAAGTGATGGTGTTTTTCACGTAAGTTGGTCGGTTGTGTCGTACTACGACAGCCAACTACGATAAGGATGAGACAAATTAATGTTATGTAACTGTAGTATGTTACCGTTGTAACTAAACAATACAACCCAGTCAGTCGAACGAGCTACAGGCAAATATCGGTCAGAGATAAACAATAGAGGGTCGGTTATGGCATCCTCCGTAGCTAGCTAGAATAGCTAAAATAGCTCACGATGTAGTTAATTATTGTGTTCGTCCTGTTAATTGTTTCGATTTACGTGGAAATTTTGCGTAACGATTTGACAAACAAATGATTATTTAGTTTAATGCCCAAAATGAGTTTTTTTCTTGTCTTTGATTGCTGTCCACAGACTCCAGGTCCGTGCTTTTTTTGCATCACATTTCTCGTCTGCTTTTCTTATGCCCCAGAAGAAGAGTTCATAGAAAAAGTGAGTTTATAGAACCTTACCAGGAGGCTGCCAATGATCCGTCAGTCTGTCAAATAATGGTGAATAGTAGCATTACCGAGAAGCCTTACCGTAACTTAGCCTTAGCCTTACCGAGTAGCATTACCAACGTCGGGCGCGGTCGGTACCTACCTGGATGGGCGATCGCTACTCGTGAATTACATGCACGTTAAAGGTCGATTCACACATATCAGTGAACCCACAGTTCCGGCACAGTACCGTTACAGTTCCGTATCCGTGCTACAGTGGTGCGTCAGTGCTTCAATTCACACATATCAGGCACAGTACAGTTCTCTGCGTCTTCGTGCACGACGTTCCCTTCAGACTAGCGTTGACGTCGATTGTTTTGATGGCACTCTTCAATAACACAGAATTAGCTATGATAGCCATTGCTTTAGACGAAGAAGAAGTAGGAAAAAAATGGGTACATGAAGCATTTGTTTTCGATGCAGCGGCGTCAGTGATCCGTGACAAAATATCGTCGTCGCCGATCACGTCCGTGATAGCCGGTGCCGGCACTGACACTGACGGTACTGAGACGACACTGACACTGACAAGTGTGAATACATCCATAGAGAATGTTTGAAAGAATAATTATCACTGATGCGGTACTGTGCCGGAACTGTGGGTTCACTGATATGTGTGACGACCTTAAGCCTTCGGTCCCAGTTGTTATCGATTCAATAGCAGTCATTAAACCTTGTCGGAGGCCCCAGGCCTACCTGTTGTAGGTAGAGATCCGCGCCCAACAGTAGATCATAAAAGCCAATTGCAGCCAATACCCTGTGCATTCAGCTCTAAATTTTCATGCGATTTTTTTGACTTTCTGTCGTTGGACTAAATTTGGTGTAATTGTCTCAGGCCATTGCCACTTCTGACTTCGAACAGAAATAGATTTGGCGGGACCTCTGTGGCTGCAACTCAAATAGAGGGTTAATCCGGAAACTTACCCAAACGTCGTGTTAAGAGGGTTGAATGCCGGAGTTTGCGGTTTTGACGGATTATATGTAAGATGGAATGCAAGTTAATACATGTTTCAGTGTCAGGAAATCAGTGTTGCCACTTTAAAATCAATTTAACAACCAAATTCTTTCCTAAACCACCGAAATAATGCAAGTGAGTCTTTCGAAACCTGGCTCCTTCATGCCACTTTTCCCCTACCTACATTCTGACAATAAGTAACATTTTGAAAAATATCTCCCTTCTACCTAAGATATATTTTATTGCACCCATAATCGAAACGCCGCGAAAATATGTCACACGTAGCTTCCTCTATTGTACTCTTCCTCTACATCTAAGAACGTGACGTATTTCCAAATCGCCCGATTCTATTTACAGTCCCGCCAAAAACGTCGCTCCAAAATTCATAGCTCACTCATAAATTTAATAAAACCGAATAAGGAATGTAAATATTTGCTGAAAGACATATGGACACTATAGCACACATAAATACGCTAACGACGTATAAAAATAAATCCGGGAACCGACCGTTTTCACTCGGACCCCGGACTATAAATCCGAGACTGAAAACATACACACGTCCGTCACTTTTGAATCCTCGCGTTTTTAACAAAGTTTTTTTCTGTTTTTAGTGTTTCAACGCTCCGATAGATAGGTTACTTTTATAAGCCATGAGTTTTTGTTCGTTTTGTTTGAGGATTGTGATTTCTTTTTATGAAAAGCTTTCATACATAGCATGTAAATACTCCTATAACAGAGGAACAGGTCTGTTGAGGTAGATATTAGATGATACGGGGAGTGTCACTGTCAATTAAAGTCCCCTGTTGATTGGACAAGTTATAGATAAATATACTCATAAAAAAGTTTATTCTGGATAAAAAAACCCCAACCAAATGGACGAAGCCGCGGCTAGTGTATAAATATGTTAAAACGTTAATAACGTATATTTCGTTTACCATCGTATTCATTATTTCACTTCCAGCAAAGAAAAAGGAAGCATCAAAATCGGAGCTCTTCATCCATAATTCATAGCTCTTCGGTGTGTAAAAATGGGTACCTAACTCAATGGCGAAATGCACTATTATTTTTACTGGAGAGTTTCTTAGAAATGAGAGAACATAGATGCTTGCTAAATAACATAAACGGGGTAGAAAACGTTCAGTAGGTATTTGTTAAAAACTTAGACACTTGTCGATCATCGAAGCAATATAATTCCTAGGTTATAATCCAACAATTAAACTTCACTGTAATGTGCCTATGTAGTGGTAACCAAACATGACAAACATTATCTACATATTATTTATATACCTACTTTAAACATATAACTTTAAATGTCTTGCAATCTTCAAGGCCAAATCCATAGTCTCTGAGACTAATATCGATTAGTCTGTATTCTTATCGCCTATTTGGCACGGTGATACAGCATTTTACGTATTCAATTTTATTTGATTTTAATGTTACCTAGAATTAAGCTGCTTGCTCTGTCGAATATATTTCAACCTATTCTATTTCATCAAAGGCAAGTTATATCAAAGCTAACCCTCATTAAAATCTCTCACTACTTTCTTTATACTTATACGAGTAATTCATGAGGGTGGAGCTTCATCCAGTCGATCAAATGAAATAGGCTGCGGGTAACCGTTCAAGTGTTCAGTAATTAGTGTTTCTTTACCTCGCCGCCCTCTCATCGACACTGGGCGGGCGGTATTCAGAACGTGGAATCGGTGCATCGTTGCATTGTGAGTTGTAACGAACGGAAACGCACATGTGACAGACGGGAATATGGAGGGCAAAGTCAATAAAAAGAGTTGTTTTTCGGTAAATGTTAAAAGGCCTAATTAGGCGGAGAAAATTGTTATTAGAACCCATTAATAACCCACTACAGGGTCGGGTCTCCTCTCACAATGAAAGGGATGTAGGCCGCCGTCCACCACGCTGGCCTACTGGGGGTTGGTGGACGCGGATAAGAAAGAAATAAAAATAAGTGACGTTTATTTACACGACTGTACGTTTTCGTGAACTCAGCAGGGTGCAAATGATTCGAGAAGGAAGAAGAACGATGTATTGCAAATCAATTTACACTAAAAGAATTTTTAAACAACCAACCTCAAAAATTATTAAGTTATATTTTTACATGGTATTAACTCCTATACAGGTCCAATTTGTATCAAAGATAACTAACAAGCAGTTCTTCGATGCTTTTATTAAAGTGGAGCCTGATCTAGTTCATAAATGGATTCATAAATGAACTAGATGAATAGGCTGCCGGTTCAAGTGTTCCGTAATTAGTGCATCTTTACTTCGCCGCCCTTTCATCGACACGCGCATAGTTATAATTACACGCGCACAGTTCGAATCATAGACGATAGTGAAATTAGAATATTATTTCACAAATTTTTGTTACATCATATTTTGTTACAGTCTTTTGCGTAATTGTTTCTCAGAACGTTCGTGTTATCTAAAGATGTAAAATGAAAAATACCAAGCAAATGGACGATCCATGTTTAAGTCACTGTACCTACGTTAAAGCCAGCTTTTGGCTACGGGGTATAATATAGTTTAAATTACATCTTGAGATATAACATTTTATCACTCTCATACATTTTGTACGTGACCGTTCACACTGTGCTATAATATATATTACATTCCAAACTATGAATATTTTTGCGAGCGATATTTGAATGAGTATATTTTGCCTCACGTCCCCGGACACCGCGCCCCTGCGTCGCCCGCAGTCGCAGTTTGATGGTAGTTGGTAGTGGCCGAAGCTAAACTGTTCCAAAATATATATCTTACAATGTGAACAGCAATCGCGGGATGTAATATATAGCTCAAGATCATTCAAGATGTAATTTATATTACATCCCATAGTCAAAAGCCGGCTTAAATCTAATATAAGTTCTTAGAAATGTGACGCACACCAGCACTTTTATCTCGGAAGGCGCTGTTTATGGAATATTTAGTCGCGAAGCTTATTAGTCCCAAAATAAGAGAGAATATCGTGTTTTAAAATTAATTTTCTTTAAATCTGTAGTGATTTTATTGTTGAGATGTGTTGTCAACATTTTGTCTGCTCATTTTTTCCTCAACATTTTTGAAGCGCTTCGATGTTAAATTTTGAAAACATTAATATTTAATAAAGTGCCTTTTAATATTTAGTTTATAGAAATCAAATACCTACTAAACTTCAAGTAGTGTAAGCGATAGAATGACTCTGATTTGGGTAAAATATCGCACTCAAATTAGCAAAATGTCGCTTTATCGTAGAATGTTTGAATGTTATAGGAAAACACATAGATTCGTATTCTTTTTGCCCGACTACAGCGAATTAAAAAGAAGGTTCTATCAATTTGATATTAGTTTTTGTGGTACACGTTAAGTTTTCCAAGAATTTAATAATTTTGAATAGAACATGTTGAAGCCTACGCGGTTCGACGGCGCCTTGATGAATCGCTCAATTGCTTACAAGCGATACAGCCTTCGGCATTAATATTGTTCTCTAAACGTCGTCAAATATTTAGCGACACTAATAGCAGTATCTACGACGCTATCCAGTTGATGTTCGTCGCTCCAATCCCGCGGGATTACCGCTAAGCCGAGCGATATTTACGAAGGGAGCAATTACTGCGTATGTATCATATGCCGGCACAAAGCGTTGTATGTTGTTTCTGTCTGTTGCCTATTAGTGTCCCACTACAAGGTCGGATCTCCTCTCATAACGAGAAGGATGAAGGCCTTAGTCCACCAGGCTGGCCTAGTGCCCGGTTATTATAAAAGTATAGTATAGAAGTTTAAAAATTCGTTTTAGAATTGGTTAATTTATTTGCTATATTTTTAAGCATACCTATCACAAGGCTGTTTATAATAATATCGGATTTTTTAAATATTTTGTGCTAAATGGAACATTTAAAAAACAAGACTTTGGCAAGACTCCAAAAGTACCATAATATTGAAATTTGTATAATTATCGCTTAATTTTAGCCTGAAATTAGTGTTCATTTTACAAAAAAAAATTTTTATTTAAAATTATATTTCAATTTAAAACTAACATAAACATGATCATCTCTACAACTAAATTCAAATTATATCACCAATTTGAAACTAAAACAAAATATTATCACCTATACTTATATTTATATATTCAAATAATAACTTATACTTAAAACGGGCCTCTTACCGTATACATACTAATTGTTAAATATTTGTTGAAGAAATAAACATTCATTTATTATTTACTATTATTATAGTAACAAAACTACATTCTGCACTCGTATCGTACTAAGCCGGGGTTCTTCGCTAAGCCGCCGCAATATTTACGAAGGGCGCAATTAGTGTGTAATAAATTACTGCTACAAAGCCTTTCATTGCTGTTTTATGGCTGACAAAGTTACATTTCGAAAATTGTACAATCATGCAAGTAATCTATCATTTTTGCGACATTAAAATATTTCTATAATGTGACAATGTTGTTGTTCGTACGGATAGGTAAAACTTTGTTATCTATACTTTTTAATATTATAAAGCTGAAGAGTTTGTTTGTTTGTTTTTTTGTTTGTTTGAACACGCTTATCTCAGGAACTACTAGATCGATTTCAAAAATTCTTTCAATGTTAGATAGTCCATTTATAGAGGAAAGTAATAAGCTATATTTTATTTTCAAAACAATTAGGGATCCGTAAGAAATTGAATCGAAAACCTATTTATGTTTGCGCTGCAAAAACTATTGACAATAGAACAAAATGATGTACTACGGGTTTGTAGGTCTTATTACGAACTACAAAAAAAGTCCGCGAGAGCACATATCTAACTATCATAGTTTAGTCACAATAACCGCTTTTACTTTGTGCCCTTCTCTACACCAAGTTCTAAAATCCACGTGGGCGAAGCCGCGCGCACAGTCTAGTCAACTATATTCTTATATTCTCTCTCTCTGTCTCTCTCTGCTTAAATAAATATTGTTGTATGTGTACATTCGTAAGAGAGAAAGAAAGAAAGAAAAGTACTTCGTTCCTGGCGGATGTACCTCTTTGCCCAATTATCTTAATCTGTTTCTGAACAAGTTGAAATTGAGTAACATTTTGATAACATCAATATCTTCAAGGAATGAAATTCTCCGAGGGAAATAAGATTGTGATACTCTTCAACATTATAGTATTACGAGTAGTAGACTTAGGATTCAGAGAGATGTTATCGTGGGACTTGTAAGTGATTTTCATTATTAATTTGTTTCTGAACAAGCTAAGCAGGACTCCGACGGAACCCTCTTACGGAGTACTTCGTTACTAATCCCGCGGGATTACGCCAGATACGAAACACTCGCCGGACGTAATTAATGCGCATGATTATAATCATATTAGTATTCCATGAGTGTAGGATAGGTAAGCATTTTATGAAGTGTAGGCTTTTTTTCTTTTGAGAAAAATGAGAGTATATTATAATGCTTTATTTTAATTAACACTCTCTTTTAATGTTTAATAGAATTCATGGAACATTATAACCGTGAATTGGCCGGAATGCACTGTAAAATTTCGAACTCATATTATTCCGTAGGTATTAAATATTTGTTAGTATTATTTAATGTCTAACGATATGTATTCATATCTTTCACTCCATACAAAAATTTGATTTTAATTTTTTTAACTCTTCTAAGAATATTTTACCTCTATTGGTTATTACACTGTGCTACTCCTATGTAGTAAGCTGTGTATGACTTACTTGTGTGTGTGTAGTAACCGTATTCTCAAACTCAGACTAAGGGTACTGTAGGATCGACCGTTTTCCCGACTTCATGCCGTATCCAAGATGGATTTCCTAATGAAAAAAGAGGCAAATAGAATCCTTTTTATATCTCCCTGGACACTGATTTTACCAAGATCCTCTCTTGATATCAAAAAAGACTAGTAATGAGGCTAAATCTAGCCATCCAGCCGATTTAAAAGCATAAACTCGTTAAAATACTTTCAGTTATTTTTGTTATTTAACGTGACCTACTTTAAAAGTTTTAATTAAGCGGAAGCTTACGGTTCCATTCACACATACCTACTGACTCCATCGAAATATATGGTCCGTAATTAAATAAAAAATAAATAAACACTTCGCACTCATAACCACATACTAGGATAGGATTCTCTATGTAATGAGTACTTGTGAGCTAGGATATCAAAATTGGGACGCCTTAAAACATATAATTCTTTATACCTTGCTGTCAACCAAAGCACAGTCTGTTTTTTACTCTTGTTCTATTTGGTAAATAATTTTGACACTACTTTTTATTAAAAAATTAATTAAAATTGATTTAAAAAGAAATCAAAGTTTCTAGAAATTTGTTTCAGAATTTTTTTACATATTTAAAATTTTGTGTCTGCGTTATTTTAAAATCGCAAAAAAATAAAAAAGACGCTAAGGAGGACAAGTCTTAGTATAAAAATGGATGCTGCTCTAGCAACACAATATTTTTTCCAAGTGCTATGGTATTTTCTTTTTCTGGTGTCTAAAACGCTTGAGCCTATTTTTTTTTTTTTTATAAAAACGCAAAGAAAATGGAGCCCATTTTTATTTCTAGTTTATCTCTCTTGTCAGTAGAAGTCTTTGGTAATATAATTCTTATCGGCCCTTAATAACCCGTGGATTTGACTGACCTTAAGGCCTTTGACCTTCTTAATAATGTCTTTGATCAGTAAACAGACGCACTTTAGAAAGTGTTCTAAGAAATTTCATTTAACCGTTCTTGGTTGAGCGTTTTCAGTTGAAATGGAGAGCTTTCAGGTATTGCGCGCCGGATATATTTGTCTCAATTGGATAAGGGTGGTTGGATCTAGTAACCTTATAGCAGTAAATTCTACCATCTACAGAGGATTTGTACTCGTAAATTGGCGCATACCCGATAAGGGCGTGTATAGATTAGTTTTCTGACGACCTGAGTGGCGCAGTGGTTAAGACACCGGGACGCTGCGCGGAGGGTCCTGGGTTCGATTCCCAGTAGAGCAGAGATTTGAATGATGAATTTGAATTTCTGTTTCTGGTCTGGGTGTGTTGTGTTCTTGTCTTGTGTGTGTCCATGGTACCCACGACACAGAGAATCCTAGTGTGGGGAGTGAGTGTGTAACGTTATTTATTTATTTATTATTTATTCTATCTTGTATTACTGAAGCAAAATATTTAAATGAATTCAGAATTTAAAATACATTAATATCTCTAATCTCCCGAGGCACAAATGCTAAGTCTGTATAAGAAGCGCGACTTAGAACGCCCCCGGCGTACGAACAGCCAACTTTACGGCACCTAGTCGCTAGAATTTACATATTATGCATGTAAGTTGGTTCTCATAAGAAATAGTTCAAAGGTGTGGGTTTTACGCCGATTATTCGTCCTCATTTCGGTTCTTATACGTGGCGCGATTGCTGGTTCTTAGATTATGTCTTGAAGCACGCATAGCCCCGCTGCTTGAGTAGATCGCAAGCGATCGAAAAAGTTAAGCAACGTCGGACGCGGTCAGTACCTGGGTGGGTGACCGCTAGTGGCGAATTAAATGCGCGCTTCCGTCTTTCGGAGGGCACGTTAAGCCGTTGGTTAACATTACAGTGGTCCATGAAAGATTTGCAGCCATGCTTAGTATTCTTATATGGTATTCGTACGATGAACATCATTAATTAGTACGTCCAATGTCAGTCTGTCTGACTTCTGAGTCTGTTTACTTCATGCTCGGGGCATATAACAGTCGTTTACCTGCCAAAAATGCAAGCACGAGGTATATTTTATTTATTTTGGCATTGAGAAAATTATAATTTACAAAACTATATTTATTATTAGGTATTTTTTATTTTAGACCTGAAAATTCTTGGATTCTATCAATATCCTTGCGCCTTTAAAAGGGCATAAGATAATAAGGGCATAAGGCAGTGTATATGTGAGTGTGTGTGTAACCTAACCTAAATATACGCCAAACAACTGTTCTTTAATCATAGACCTCTGAATGAATAAATGTATCTTAATAACATTGTAGAGTCTTTCCGAGAAGTCCTGAATATTTAAACGAATATTTTGTCTGGTAATATTTTACACAAATTAATGTATGAGTTAAATTAACGGCTGAATGTCAATGAACAAAAAAGTATTTTGACGAATAGTTGAAATACGCACTGACATACATGCGATATGGCGATTAGCACACGGGTTACAGTACCGTGGCTAATATTTCTTATCTTTTCTTTAATAAAATATATTTTATATGTGTCAAGATGTAGTCTCAAGATTTTAAAATGGGACACCTAAAATTTGAAGGCTTTTAGGTCACTTTAATGTTGATGGTAACTAGTTACTATTTTGACAATTTTAGTGATACATACATAAATCTCTACCGTGTAGTTTTTGGTTCTACAAATATATTTTTTCCTAGAATTCGTAAAGTAATTTTCTTACTGTGATGTCCTTGAAACGCTTTGGCCTCCTTTTTATTATTAAAAGGTAAAAAAATTGAGCCCATTTTTACTTTCTCCTTTGTAAAGTATCACTCCCTCTGATCATAGGAAAGTCTTTGTTTATCTATTCATTATTCTATTCATTACTACGCCTTATACTTACTAGTACCATTACTTAGGTCTATTTGCGTTTATCTCAAGTGAATAAGGGATGAGTTAGCAATAACGCCACCAGCCCTACAATCATTCATCTGAGAGAACAAAGACGTCGCATGCCCTAATAGGTTGTTTTCAAAGAAATCCTACTTGTAGAGTCGACACAAAGGAATGTTTCAGGCAATCTACGTATATATTTGTAGGAAAATCAATACGTATAGACATCAGTCTCATTATTATAATAAAAAAGAAGTAAATTCATATTATCTAAACATCAATTTACCTATTGTAGGAAATGTTGACGGGAATTTGAAATTGTATGAATGTTATGATTGTATAATTTGTTTTTGAAATTGCTCTGCTTTTAATACGTTTCTTGCTCGGGTAACTGTGAATTATAGCACTTCACAATAAGTTATGATATAGAGACGTAAATCCAAAATATTGTACCTACATCATATCCTCATAAAATTACAAATTTTATTTAAATTTATGCATTAATTGAATAAAAAATTAAATAAAGAACTGAATTCCGAACTCTATAATTATTATGTTTATTTGATAAAGTACATATCCTTTGACAAAGCAGACCATACATACTTATGCATACACATATACATACATACATACATACATATACAAAAATACTAGTAACATTTCAGCACATTCCAAATACCACCAACTACCTACCACCAGTCTAATCAAAAAAGAATCAAGCCAAAATCATACCTATTACACAAATACCTACCTACTTTTCTCACTTCACTCACCTATCTAGTAACCTTAATATCACATGCCTGGGACCAAATAAAAGAGATTTTCATCGTAAAGTATAACACATAGCTTCTCATATGAATTTTCCTCACGAACATCGCGTATTACTATAGTATAGAGTTATATGTAGAGTAGGGAGAGCGCAGTAGATTGGCTGTTACCTTGCGAATAGCAGCATCCCCAGGGCGCAACGTGGACCAGAGTTGCCGTGATCGATAAAACAAATAGATAATCTCGGAGAAGACTAATGGAAGAGACTGAGCAAAGCGCTTGGCTTTGCTCAGTTTAAATCCGATTTTGTTAAATATAAATTTAGGTCCATCACAATTCTAGCTGTCTAAAATCAGCATATTTTTTTGTTTCACGCACAAATCTACACACACAAGCACACAAAAACACATATTTTCGAATTTATGAAGTGTTGTGTTTACTTGGTTTATCTTAAGAAAACAAACAATAATTATTTCCACTAGTACAATATACATCCACACACCCCCACATTTACTTACTTATACGCACTGAGACTCGTTGTTATAACCTCCAGAAAAAACGTCTGTGGTCCATTGCACTACAAATATTTGTACATTAAATAACCAAAAACACAAGCTTTTATAAAATCCAACCCAAAAAATAAAAATAAATTAAAATTAAGAATAGTGTAAATAAGAAAAATATATTGCATCGTAAAAAACACACGATTATTTTTTGAAAACCGACTTTTTTATAATTATTATTGCATCGTCATTGACCTTTAATAGCGTGTTAATAAAAAAGTAACTATCTTTTCGCAACTACCCAGCAGTGTTTCAATAAAATTCCTCATAAATACCTGCTAGTATTTACTGTATACCCAAAGCAATAGATTGATTGTTGCCTCGGTACATTGTTTAGCGTTCCCTAGGCGTACCGTGGTTGGGTGTGATTGGTGCCTATTTGCGATAGGTGAATCTCAGGGAATCTATAGCTTCACCAATCCACCGGGGCCACCAATGATGTAGGTCGTTTTCCAACAGTGAGTTTATCATTTTGGATTCTTGTTTAATCACGTCAATTTTTAAAAGAACTTGCCATGGTCGTCATATTTTTGTTAAACCACGATGAGTGAAATAAGAGCAATGTTCAAAGTTTTAGGGAAAAAAGTTAATTCGATTGACTTTTTTGAAACTGCAAGTATTCTAGGATTTTAAGTGCTACAACTTATGATGATAAATGCTTTGTTTTCGAGGCTATAAGTAGATCAGAAATGTTCGAAAATTTACGGTCATGGTTGTTAAATATATCTTGAGGGATGTCAATGTAGAGAGATATTATATTTTCTTTTGTAACTTAAAAAAAAATCTTTTCTCGAGTTTTCCTAATATGGGCCATCCACTTATGGCGGCTATCACTGAATTTTGAGACACCTTTTATGTAAGATAAACATACATGTAACGAATTACAGCTAAATGGGTTAAGTGAACACAACACTGAATTAAGTGGAATTGTAATTTATCAGTGATTTATCTCACACAAGGCTCGCTTGTGCCATCGACCATTATAGCACGGTAGGTTGGCGTTTCCACTGCACCCTTGGGACCCAGGGGAAGGTAGCAGCCAATCTACTGTGCTAATACTAGTTGGAATACGTGAAGAAATTCTATATGAGCCAACTGTTCACTGGCTCAAAGAACTTACCATGCTCTCAGTAAATATATTGATAAAAGTATATGGAGCAAATGTTTTGAAGGTTTTAGGTCAATCTGTGTTTCTCACTGATTGTTCCACTATTTAAAAATGATCACATGGTCAGGTCATCAAAGGTGATCAAATAGATTGGATAGGTAGCAACACTTAGGGTGCTTTCTCATTATATCGCAAGTTCTACGGCTGCCGTGTAACAGTAGCTGACTTCGATAATAAAACAGCAATCTAAGCGGCAGCATACTTTTAGTGTAGAATACCATTTATTCGCGGACGTCTCTCAATCATTTATTCGTGAGATTTATTTCAACTCCCTTCCATCTCATTTCATATTTTTAACGTTAATATTTATTGATTTATTGGCTGTCTACAAACTTGTGATTAAATTCAGGGCCGGATTTCCACTTACAGAGAGGAAAAACCTTCACCACGCTGGCTGAAGCATTTTCTCATCATCCAATTTAGTACGCTAATCTTTAAAGGCTGAATCTTTCTGAATCAAGGCACTGCTCGTTTCTGAGATTACGCTTGATTTATCTCACACCTAAGCCCGTGTTATCGATTGCAGCAACTTGGCAGGTTAGAATCCTCGCCCGAGGGATCCTAAACTAGAGTACTAGGCAACAGCCAATCTACACCGTCCCGTCTGTAATACAGCAAGTCGTGAGGAAGTTTCGTATGGATGGATTGGATAACTAATCAATATCAAGCTGAGCCATGACTAAATCTGGAACCAGGAGACGCTATAAAACACGATAGCGTATCGATTGCACAAGAAGCAAGAACTAAAAATAATCGCACAAGAATAAAACTAATTCCTGAATGGCGTTAGGTCCCACTAACATCAAATATTTAGCCTGTACCACCCCAAATTACCAGCCAATTAATTGCGATATATACGACATTCAGGCTGAGCATTTTCTCATCATCCAGCCCCATTTGTAATACAGCAGTTCGTAAGGAAAATTCATATGAGCACCATCTATTATATGTCTAACTTTTATTAGATTTTCTGTTACATATACGGCTTATGTAAATCATCTCGCGTCCTCGTCCTTGAATGTATCTATTTTGTTTGCTTATTCTAATTTTCTGTAACACCGATGAAGTATAATATGTGGGACAACTTTGGCCTTGATAATAGTTGGAGATTATCACATAACAAAGCACTAAAGTTAAAACTCTAATAATTATGATATTCAAAGGTTATAGTATATCCCTTATTTTGGGTGCTCTCTTCCATAGTGTTCATGGTAGTGTATTGTAACATAAACTCCACTAGCCCAAATACAACGTAGCCTTAAGTTGCAAAGTGACTAAGTTCTAATATCTATCTACCATCTTCATTATCTTAATCATAATCATTTCATCCAAGGAGACACCGGGCCAAAATTGACAAAGAACTTTTTCTGGAGCAATAATGTTACTAGTAACGTGATGCAAAAAAAGGCACGGACCTAGAGTCTGTGGATAGCAATTAAAGATTAAAAAAAATCATAATCATTTATTTGCACTAAAATTGTTACAATTAGTTGGTACAAGGTGTAGTAACAAAGTTCTACATAGATCTAATGTTACCTACGTTGGAAATTAGAAGCTGGAAAGAAAGAAAGAAACTATTATACTCTCATCGGTATTAAATGTAATCCAGGCATCTAACAGTGTGTAAAATTGACAATTGGATTCCATACAAACATACAAGTGAAGCTTATGTAAAAATGAAAAACTGACGAACCACCAATGAACATAGATATTGTTGCATACTAGATGAGACGATATTTCGTCTTATCCGATATTTAAAACACGCCATTCTATCCACCTTTCAGGGCTTTGAAGCGGAAACAGCAGCCAATTCTGTTTTATGCCTATAGCATGGTACTAAGCGGTGTCGACGGGAAATTTCGTATGAAAATCTATTCCACGCGTATCCTTCACGAAAAGAGCTTCTTTTACATATATAGAATCTGCGTAAGCGAATCTTAACATCGTATGTACTAGAATATACCTTCTATTCATACGGGTGTAGGTGTAAATGTAAGTATCGATGCCTATTCAAATCCTTGCCTATCTCCAAGTAAATAAGAAATAAGTACTGAAAGACGGAGTTTGGAGATCGTAAGCGGTTGCTACCACCGGTTGCTGTCCACCAACCCGCAGTAGGCCAGCGTGGTGGACGGCGGCCTACATCCCTCTCATTGCAAGAAGGAGACTCGACCCGGTAGTGGGTCATTAATGGGTTACTGTCACAAGCGGTTGCTACAGATGGCTGAAGTTGAGGCGTTCATTCGCGGCTGTTGAAAATAAGAACTATCATTGTTGTAATGGACGTAATAGGGAAAAGATTCATAAGTTATTTTATTTCTGATTCCACTAAAAGTACGACGTATAAAGGCCTTGTAAGTCGAATAGATTAAGGAAGGAAGTTTGTCAACTAAACGGCAAAATCATTAGAGGAGTTCTGAGAAAAGGACGCTAACTAAGGTTGGATAGTGAATATGAGCCCGTTTGAGGAACAAAAGGACCAAGTCATGATTCAAGTGAACGAATCGGGAACGGTTTTAAGGTAAGAAGAAGCTATAGAATTAAATAGCATACAGTAAAGAAGAATCGGAGAATAGAGCATATCTGCAACCATAATTGCCCACTTGGTCGGGTCGGGTCTCCTGTTACAATGAGAAGAATGTAGCCTGTAGGCCTTAATCCATCACGCTGGCCTATTGTGGATTGATGGACTACATATATCTTTGAGAACATAACCAGCATTGGAGAACTCTGAGGTATACAGGTTTCCTCGTGATTTTTTTCTTTATCGTTAAAGCGTGTGATATTTAATTTTGTAAAACTCACTTAATGGGATTCGAACCTGAACCTCACATTGAAGCTACCCAATTCTTAACAATCATTAGAACAACAAAGTTAGTTCTAATTGCCTATATCTATACATAATATCTATGCATCTATACATCTGCTAAAGCGTCCCGTACTTCAATTCATAAGATATTGACTCAGCAAAGTTTGAGCATGTCGCTCGTTAGCGTATCCGAAGTCCGATCTGATACGAGTATCAGTTAGTACAGTTAGTATAGTTAGTTCACAAATCACTTGCAATGTTTTGGTATCAACGACCGTGGAACTACGGCAAGTTGGATCCCTGATCTAATTCAAAGTACACGATCCTCGGAACTTTGCCTACGTGACGCTCCTACTAATAGAAGATTAGCCAAATTATGGCATCGGATGGAAGATGACTCTTGGTTATAGAATAAGGAAGCTTATGCATAGAAAAGTATTTGTTCCGAATCCTTTAGCTACTTCAGCTAGCGCCATTAACTTGGCTGCAACCCATTTATGACCCAACGTTAGGCACGACAGACAGACGGGAGTCGTCCTACTCCGCGGCGTCCTAAACGCCACATGGAGGGTAGGGGTTCAGGCCTCGAGGATTTCCTCTTCACCTGGGCAATTCTCTCGCAGGGCACACTGCCCTGGGTGCGTCTCTGTACTTCTAAAGCGCAGGGCGGGCGGGCGGTCCTGCAGCGGACCCGCTGAGCGGTGCAGTCCAGTCCCTCGATCTCGCGAGGGATCGGACGTCCTTCCGGGGGCCGCGCGTGCGCGCTATGCCCCGTAGGTGCGGGTGCGGCCCGTTGTCGGCTCGAGCATACATATGTCTCGCCAACTGGGCCACAAACTCACCTATGGACTGCACCTCCAGGTCGCGCGCCAGGACGTCGTTCCTCATGTAGCGGAACGCGTCTGCGATCACACGCAGACATATGTTAGGCACGAGTCTCTCCCCACCAAAAGGGGAGGCCTGGGGTATATACCACAACGCTGCTTCAAGACGGATCGCTTGCGATCTACTCAAGCAGCGGGGCCACGTGCGCTTATTCTCATTTACATATGTACATGTATGTGCGCTAATATGCGCTCAGTTTAGCAGGATCTGGTGTACGCCAGCCACGCCCATATAGTCGCTCTATCTTCTTTTCTATATCTATGCTTTCAACCCTTCGGACATCAGATATTAGGCCTCAGATATTAGGTCTGACGACCTGAGTGGCGCAGTGGTTAAGACACCGGTGCGCTGCGCGGAAGGTCCTGGGTTCGATTCCCAGCAGAGCAGATATTTGAATGATGAATTTGAATTTCTGTTTCTGGTCTGGGTGTGTTGTGTTCTTGTCTTGTGTGTCCATGGCACCCACGACACAGGGAATCCTAGTGTGGGGCTATGAGTGTGTAGCGTTATTTATTTATTTATTATTAAGTTAGGTTAAACACAAATCGTAATTCTTACGGCGGTTTATCATACCAGCAATAAAACTCCAATAGTTCCACCATCACCAGATACCATCACTTTACGAATAAACATTTCGTTAAACTAATAACGTACAGAAAACCCTAGACGGAATTTAATTAAATCCTTACAAAATACACGCAGTGACCTGTTTCTCAACAAATGAAAAACCCTACAGCTACATGAATTTATAGTTAAGCGTAAACATGACAGTTAATTTTTTGTCCGTCCAATTGTCCCTCAGTGGGGCAAAGGTCAGACAAATGGCGAACTAACGTGAATTGTTGTTGCCCCGGAAACCTATCTCTTTTGTTCGACCCCCGGGACTTTCAACGCGAGCTTTACCAGGTATTGTGGAATTATAACAGTAGAGGGATTAGCGTTCCTAACCTCAAAAAGATATATAAAATTGAATATCACGTGCTGTTACAGAGAAGGAAAACATCGTGAGAAAACCTGCATGCCTGAGAGTTCACAAAAAAACATTCTCAAAGGTATGTGAAGTCCACCAACCCGCATTAGGCCAGGATGTCAGACAGACTGACATAATATACCTAATAATAATATTATTATGATATGATAACTGACGTTAACCGCACAAATACTTTGACGATAATCGAATCAAATTAAATCAAAGTATTTTATTAATTGTCAGGTACGAGTTGTGTACCCTACCTACACTTAATGAACGTCATACATGATAGAATATTATAAATGTTCATTACGCATGTAAATTGTGTTCATGTTCACGGTACCGGCTTTGGTTTGTTTCTGGTTAGCCTGATTGTTTTCATGTTTCCAACTCAAAGATTCAATAGTTTCATGAGAGAAAGGTAACCCTTCTACATTGAAGCTCACTGGTAAAATTCCTCGACGAATGTCGACGTTAAACAATATTATCTTCTATGTTCTCAATTGTAGCTTACTGAATTACTGGCTTTGTGTTTAAAGTCAATCCAGACGAATTTACAAGTTTTTTTAAAGTAATTAAGTAGCAAGAGGGGATGCAGTCCACGGATGCCCACATTCAATGCTAAAGCGACAAAGAACCTCCCCAGATGAGCTATTTGGTTTTACCACCTTCTACCAAATCTACCAAAGTTCAGAGACCGAAGTCAAAATTATTATCTGATTATACCACCTGTTACATTTTTACTATTAAAAATAAAAAAAAACATCGGAGATCGAAGTCAAAATTATTATCAAAAACTACGTCAGAACGTTTCTCTGGCGGAATAAAAATTGAGACTGCGTCATGAACGCAATAAAGAGACTCGTCCATTTATGCCACTTTGGCAAACTCGGTCGCATAAATCGGCAAACACAGCGGCCAAATTTCGGTTCATACGCGTTTCCGTGCTTCGAACAGGACGTTAAGCAGCCGTTGCGGTTTGTTATTATGGATGGCAGTCGTAAAATCTCCCATAGAACTTATGTTCAGCTCTGAGGATATTGGAAACGGCCATTAGCCTGTTTCTCGCACAATTCAAATTGGAGCAAATAGAGCAGTGTGGTTCAAATTGCAACCATTGTTCGAAGTGAAATCGGAATATCTGTAGCTAAGCAATGGCTAAAAAAAACGATCCCTTGCTCGAGTTCTACCCGAACTTGGTTCAAATTCCAGTGGCTTAATTGTTAAGTGCATTTTTTTCGCCTACTATAAAGGAAAAGGAAAAACTTAAAGTTCTCAAACTCATGTTAAGGGTCTAAAGCCTTTACTACCTTCTCCTAGTGTAGAAAAGTATTGAGATGGACTAGCACGAAGGCTAACTGATTAATTTAATAATACTTATGTAGAGGCACGATTTGAAAATGCTGACCATTCATGACGACGTAAGCAGTGAATATTGTTAACGATTACATACGTCACACGCGTTATATGAGTTAAGTAGGTATAGTTGCTAATCAGAAAACGTATCCTCAAAAGCGCTGTCAGTTTCATGGAAACTTGCATATATTCAATTAGTCTAAAGCTAGGATTTGACATCGCTGGATGGCAAATCTCCTATTATGTACAAACTTAGATTATAACTGGAATTAACATAAAAGAAGCAGCCGAAGCTAGTTCTACAATGTATGTAGAACTAGCTTCGGCTGCTTCTTAATATAATAATATAACAACTCAACAAAGTAATATAATAACCTAAATATAAGTATCACAGTGAGCGAGTGGCGAAGTTCGGACATGAAACGCTCGTTAACGTTTATCCGCGGACCGATCTGCCAATCTGCGATACGAGTGTCTCCGAACTCCTCGAATCACTTTGCTGTTTAATGCGGATCATATTATAGCAGACGTAATAGCTGCTCTTTATGGCACAAAGTTG
Source organism: Erynnis tages (assembly GCA_905147235.1). Taxonomy (NCBI): domain Eukaryota; kingdom Metazoa; phylum Arthropoda; class Insecta; order Lepidoptera; family Hesperiidae; genus Erynnis; species Erynnis tages. The sequence continues at coordinate 10,474,733 of LR990087.1, forward strand.
TACTCTGAGGGGTTATAAGTTTATTAAGTTTGATTTCCCAGTTCGAATCCCAGCACCCAGCAGCCAATGACGTAAGTTTTATATGTCAACGTGCGATTTATATGTCAATTATAACGGTCAAGAAAAGCAATATTAAGATCTGCATACCTGATAAGATTTCCATAATTTCCTCAAAGGCATGTGAATTCCAAATTCCAAAAATCCAATCCTAAGCTTTACATTCTATCCATTATGGAAGAAGACCCGACCTACAGTGTGTCTTATGAGCAGACAAGATTAATAAATTAACTACAATCTTTTTTAATGTTTACTTTTATCTGTTACTCCGAATTCGTTTCTTTTGGAGAACGGTTTACTGCCCAAGCATCTAACTCCAATACCCAGTGGAGAAGTCAGGTAGAAAGCCGCCCTTGGTGGGACCAAGTGGACTAATAACCTGAAGAAGACCGCTACAAACCGTTGCATTTAAAGGCTCATGACCGAACCGAGTGACGTCACTCAGACAAAAGTGACGTCACCCCGACAAGAACCCAACATGTTAAACAGGACTGTAAAGAAGATATATCTTCATTTACGTAGAACAGTCAACAAACGTTTCTACAAAGTCATGTATGTTTAATACAAACTTCGTTAATTATCAAAACATAAACATAATTTGGAAATATAGTTCAGTATTATAATTATAAATGTAGGTACTTGGTCACAGTCTTTGACTTGTAGTAAGCACTTTGATACCTAATTCAGTTTACCAGCTTTGTGGATAATATAATGGCTAGAGCGAACCCGTGACGTTTATACACTGCGGTGGTATAATAAGGCGTTTTGTGGCTAGAGTGCTATGTAAAGGTAACTCATATAGTGTTACGTTTTGATTAGAAATCCCCATTTATTAATACTCTCCTTCTTTGATTCCTCCTCGCTTCTTCCTCTCTTTCTTAATTCTCTCACTATCTCACACTTCTATTCGGATTCTACTAATCGGCGGTCTTATCGCTTTTAGTGAAAAGACCTTTTCCTCTCTTTCTCCTTGTGTATTACACAATATATAATAGAAAGAGAGTTTGTATGGAAATAGAAATTTACAATTGCGTAAATCAATATTAAAGTTGAAAAAATAATGCAAGGAACTGCCAGCAAAATTTTTATTTGAATGTGAATTTCAATGTGATTGTACCTATGAGTTACCGCAAAAATTCCCTCTTGGTCCACGGAGGGTTCGTTATCATAAAAAAATGCTTAATGTTTATTAATAAGAGGCGTTCCTAGACCTAAGTGCTCTAAATATTCTAATTGACAGAGCTGAGGGTGTTGGACGACCCTTGCGGTGTCGGATTTGATTAAATTTATATCGATCTGATCTTCATTTGTTTCGAAAATATTGGGTTTGGGTACTGAAAAACAAGGTCTACTAATCTACATCGGAGCAGTATGACGGAGTCGAAGTATACCCAATTTTTCCACTTTTGTTCTGTGTGAGTAGCAAGCGGGTATGCAAAGCACCTGTTACGTGGTCACTGCACCCCATGGACACCCAGGGCCGGTCCAGTATAGGGGAAAATGCTATCAGAGGTCGTGCATGGTTGCGTCTCTACTCATGAGGACAAACCACACTTTTCCAACCGAAACAAAAGAATTAATAACATGCCGGGTTTAGAGGCTGGCGGTAAGGTACCTTCCGAACTACTATGGATCTACCGCCTATATTATATGTATTATGTAGGTAACAGCGACCATTAACTGCCATTTTGAACAAAGAAAACAGACGTCTGGAATTTTTATTACGAATATTAAACCAAAATTCAGGTTTGAAAAAGCATTAAGGGCATGATAACCTTTTTACGAATTAAGTGTGCCTATCAAAACAAGGTTATCTAAACTCAGTTTATGCAAAAATATACACCAACAAACAATGTTTCACGGTTGCAGATTATACGTGCTGGGTAGGTACTTCAAATATTGGATGGTGAAATTTGAATCAATGAGGAATAGCAATAAGGAGTCTCGAGTTTTAAGTAGACAGTTGATTTTTCCAATTTTGTTCTTTTTGCTATTCCGCATAGTTTTGTATTTCGCCATCCACGCACATTGAAACATTCACCCTGTAGAAATATTACTTCAAACAAGTCCAATCTAAGATCCAAGCCACTTGAATGTTTCGTGACGTGTAATATTTTCTCCTTTTGAACACACGGTTTGCGTCAATTTACCCGGCACAGTCGTTTACCTTATAGTGAGGTAACGCGGAGGTAATTCTAGCTCTGAACTGACGGCTCGGATCGTACGTGACTCTTCATACTGATCCAGTCCACCTAAGGGTCGGCTCTGACTCGCGTCGTTGTAATCGGGGAACTTTTTAACCGACAAAAACGCAGAGGATCTCTAGTAGCCTCAGGAATTAGCCTTATTGGCTGTGACAATACGACACAACAGACCGACCGACGTGACAAAATTCAAACACATCTTTGAATGAAGCTGTCATAATTGACACTACGCAGACATACGACAAATGTACGCAACGACATTGTCGTACGACAAACTTGACGCGAGCGACCAATTTTGTCGTCGAAGGAGTCGATAAAGGGTCAAACTCCAAAAATACCCTAACAACTATTTGTTGCGTTTCAAGCGGGCTAGTTAAAGTCAAGTATTATTGGAGCTATTCCAGTCTCAATCACGATCAAAATACCGACTGAAGTGATAAATAGATACAAAACAGCAGCAATCGAAATCATAACCACGCATTATTATCAATGGAAAACCATAAGCGATCGATCAGGGCTGACATTTTTTATGATATGATAGAATTTTTTGAAATTAGAAAACTATAATACACTATGAAAAAGATCGATCCCAGTATCGGGTGCGGGCCCTATTAAAGAAAATACAAGAACGAAGCCTACGTTTCGGAAAATGATGTACGGACTCGTAAGATTTATATTTTTTGTCTTTTCTCTACTTGAACTGACTAATATTATATACAGTCAAGAAAATATATTCTATTTTTTCAATACATGTTTGTACAAAGTTTCAAATGGCTTTGAAGTTGTGACATTTGGAGTTTAGGTCACGACACAAGCTTCGCGCTGCCTGAATCAACCAGAATCCAGCAAATACCTAAATGAGTACGACTTTTCAAATGTAAAAATAATAGTCAAGTTTAGATAAACGCGAAAACAAAATGCTAGTTCCTTCTTCTTCTGCTTAACCGTTTCGCTGTTGACAGAGCGGTCGTGGTCGTCATGTAGTCGCATTTGTGGAAGATGTTATTCTCCTCACAATCTCTCGCCATTTTGCTCGATTGGTCGTCATTTTGGTGCACTCGTGTTTTTTTTTTCAAAAAATCCTACATTACTTTAAAAAAATTCATTTGAAGAGATTTCAGTATTTGGATTGCGATGCAATTGCTTTGATGTTGTAATTCCCATGAAAACATTAATTTATAGAATTCTATTTGAAAATCGAGTATCTTATTTTTTAATTTTAATAACTAACCTAAGCATGTATCTCTACCGTACAATGATCAAACATAAACATTGAACTAAAACGTAGGTACATAACCATAGGAAAACTAAAGAATACTTTACGAGTAGTAAAAACAGCAGTTAATAAATTAACACGTATTTCCGTCCCTTACTTTGTAAGGTCTCTGGAAAAAATAAGGAAAAATAAGGAAAGTCTTAAGTCTTCAAAGAAAGCGTCGTCACCGACCTTATCAAATTAAGTTATACCGGAGAGCTTTTTAATGGAGATATGGTACATGTTACATCAAAGTGGCAGAAAACTTGTTCCCAATAGGGTATTTCACACCATGTAAGGAAAAATCCAAAATTATGTAATATTGATAGACATGTTAAAAGCAAGTGAAAAATGGTGATTTCTGTTCTGAAAAATGTAGTATACATTTATTATTTCAATTTTAAAATTCAGGTTTTTTAATCTGTTTTTCAAATGTCAAAAACGCTATACGCCATGCAAGCTATCGGCGTGACGTCATTGGCAGTGTAAATAAACAATGGAGTATAACTTTCTTCCTTTACTGAGATGTAATGTTTACACTGCGAGTGACGTCACAAGCATGGCGGCAGCGCCGAGACGACCGAGACCGTGTTGTCGCGGGGATTTTTGAAATTCAAATTGAAAAGTCTTTTTTTACATAATATTTGTTTGCAAAAATTTTCTTTCCTATTTTTTATGGGTTTTTATGACTTACGAATTCATATAAAAAGCTTTTTGACATAGGCCGTAATACCCTATTTGAAATTAAACTTCACACTCATAAACTAAACTGACAGACATCTTTACACGCATCGACCAGCTGAAGTGGACTGGATATATGCTCCGAACCAAACACGAGAAATGGAGTCAGAGAGTGACAGTTTGGTACCCTACAGATGGTAGTAAGTCTCGAGGCAAATAGATGGGAGGATGAGTTGAAGGCGACCTTGTATCCACTATGGTAGCAGATAGTAGCACTATGCTCCCTATGCCAAAAGGCACACCGACTGAAGAGGTATTCTATGAAATTTAGTGAGAAACATTTGTAAATTTGTCGTAATAAAGGCTTATTATTATTCACACATTACTAATTAGTAAAGTTTGTATGTACATTGTACATACAAGTACAACTTGTTATATGCTGCCTTATTTATTGTTGTCAGTTCGTCCTCAACCTACGAGCATAGCCTGAAGCGGCGTTCCTCGGTCACTTATTATTCTGAAAAAAAAAAATGTACTTGTCATTCACGAATCCTTAATTGACAGTTGAGTTTACCCACTATTAACGACTGGTGGCCAAAATTGAACTCTATCTGAAAGACAGTTGATTCAAAATGCAATGCTGTTCCCAACGCCCAAAGTAGAGTGCTAAGCAGCTGTCCTGGGTGTTATCTAATTAGTCGACAATTTGTTGTGTAGCTCATCACGGCCCTTCTGAAATTAAAACTAGTTTATATTCACTGTTGCAAACCCTTTTGCCTTTCTGCCAGTAAAAGATCGTGCCCGTAACCCTTTTTGTTAATCCAATATGACATTCTTGGCCCATCTTATTTTGACAACTGTAAAAACTAAGTGTTTTGATAACCTTCGGTAAATATTTGGGCCTGTTATCATGTCGCTAACCTAATAATGACAAGGTCGGGTCTCCTCTCACAATGAGAGGGATGTAGGGCTGAGTCCACCACGCTGCCCTAATGCGGGTTGGTGGACTTCACATGCCTTTGAGAACATTTTTTGTGAACTCTCAGGCATGCAGGTTAACTCACGATGTTTTCCTTCACCGTAACAGCAGGTGATATTTGATTTTATAAAGCGCATACAATTTTTTACGAAGTCATTGGTGCACGCCACCGGGATTTGAACTCGGACCCTTCGATTCGAGGTTGAATTCTAAGCCACTGGGCTATTAGCTGGGCTATTACTTGGATCTATTGGAAGATCCAAATCTGTTTTAACGTCCCAAGAACTGGTCGGTTAATAAAGAAGATCGCTCAAAGTCCTGTGAGCTTTGTTGACTGTTCAGAAGACAATAGTGCAATCTGAATTCTCGCGACCATTTCGCCAACAAAAGACTGTGACCTGATGCAGGTGCATTTTGGCTTATCGGAGCGCGACCTATTTAATCTTAATGTTTAATTTTGTAGATATCACCTTTGCACATGGTAACTTCTTCCTATAAAGAGACTTTTCTATAATTAAATGCATTTAAGCGGAAAACTGGTCGCTCTTTAGCACATCTTGGGTCCTGATTCTGTATGACCATTCACGCTCTTTTCGCGGCAATGTCGTGTATTACCCGTGATAAAAAGTCAAAAGAGGCTTAAAGTCAAATATCGTGACAATCTATTGTATGCCTTATATAATAGACATTAAGGTTCCTTGTCGTGCCGAGTTCATGAAATGACGCACGGCTTGATGTCACACGATATCGACACGAAATCCTTTGTTTCATACAGAATCAGACCCCAGATCAGGTGTAGTCCTGAGTAAGGCTTACAAGGCTAACATATCTGCTGTGTGTGCTGTATTGTCGTTGTCTTAAAGTGAAGAGGAACTCGTGCGTGACAATGGAGCAAAAATAATTCCAGCCGAGTTTCCTCTAGAAGCTAAGCCTCGTAAGAACTTCACTTACCAATAGCATACCTTGGAAATTACACGTTTCAGTCACGTTCCGTTCTAGGCCCCGATACTGTATGACCATTCAGATTTCGTATCGATATAGTGTGTCATCAAACCGTACGTTATTTCATGAACTCGGCACGACAAGGAACCTTAATGTCTATTCTATAAGGCATACAATAGATTGTAACGATATTTGACTTTTAAGCCTTTTCACGGGTAAGACACGACATTGCCGCGATACGAGCGTGAATGGTCGTACAGAATCAGGCCCCTGAGCACAACGTTGAGATTGCCACGTTGAATATTGTAAAGGAAGGGTGGGGGCTGACGAAAATGCTACCTATTATGTGGCATGATGAATTACGACAGATAAATGATATATGTGTACGAAACGGCGCGGAAAATTTTATTATGCTACTAAATCTTAGCGAGTGATTCTCTGAGCTTTCCTTGCCTGTGGAAAGGTAAATAACGTGGATATGGATTTTTATGATGCTTAAGCAATGTTTGAACGCTCGTTACGACTATATAGCTCTTTTATGCATTAAAGTGGTACCATTAAATCAACATTTGAGTACTACAGTAATAGGGAAGATCTGTCTATGAATGAATACTGTCGTCAAGGTATTCGTATAGTTAGTTAACGTGTGTCATTAGTATTGGAAAGAGATAGTATCTGTACTACATGTAGTACACGACGTATACATGTACATATGTATACTATTACATCTTCCTGTACTAATGACACACGTTAACTATAGAATACAAATAGTTTGATGTCAGAGTTCATATATACTATTGCAGAGCCAAGTGGCGCAGTGGTTAAAACGGTGCGCTGCGCGGAAGGTCCTGGGTTCGATTCCCAGCAGAGCAGAGATGTGAATTATGAATGAATTTCTGTTTCTGGTCGGTGTATTGTGTTCTTGTCTTGTGTGTGTCCATGGCACCCACGATACAGGGAAATCTAGTATGGGGCTATGAGTGTGAAGCGTTATTTATTTATTTATTCAGATGGGCTCCAGACCGATCGAAGTGGCGTCGATTATGGGAGGTCCAAGTCCAGCAGTGGTCTGCTAAGGGCTGAAAGGAGGACAGGAATGAGGATTCATGCTCAGGCACTGACGTAATAACCATTGAATTTATGGGAGATTATTACTGCTGCCGTCATAGCTAGCCAGCTAGCTAGATTTTCCATTTCTTTTCTTAGCTGCGTATGACTGGTTGCCGGAGACACTCGCAGACATCTTAGTCCTCATAAGGTCCTAATTGGCTGACATAACCAACAGGTCATTTTGAAATCACACACGTCCGTCATTATAAAACACCTGAAAATATGCAGAAGTTCCGACTTCGCCGTATTTAGTTTCTCTTTCCGGTCTCTCTCTCAATGCTACTATCCGTAACAAAATCGCTTCGGTTCTCGGAATAAGCAATCTAAGTTTAAATTGAACGTCTCTGTTTGTTGTCAATTAACATCTTCAGCCGAGGTTCATTTGGGTGTTTATTCATTCTTGAAATATCATAGCTAACGATTCTTGATTTTAATTGGATTTTCGGTACGTGATATAATCATTTTAGTTTGCAGAATCGTATCACCGCGAAAGGTTATCGCATAGATATAATATTACGTAGATCGGCTGTCAAATGATACGAGGCGAGACCAACACGTCAAGTAGTGACTTACACGCTTAATTTTGATATTGTTGACTTAATTTTGAAAAACACTGGTATAATTAATTGATATTACGGGTCGGGTATGTTCGATTGTAACACTTGAGATTTAAACATATTGAGATTTAATTGACGACCCGAGTGGCGCAGTGGTTCAGACACCGGTGCGCTACGCGGAGGAGCACAGGTTCGAATGATGAATTTGAATTTCTGTTTCTGGTCTGGGTGTGAGGTGTTCATGTCTTGTGTGTGTCCATGGCACCCACGACACAGGGAATCCTTGTATGGGGCTGTTGAGTGTGAAGCGTTATTTAACTAAACAAATAATATTTTTCAATTTTTTTTCGTACCACAGACTTGTACTGGAAGTACCAATTTACTCACTTTAGGTAAGTACCTGTAGTGGGTACAGCCATAGCAACTCGCCCAGGGAGTTGCCATACCCCTAACTTCTTAACTAGGCGCTATGTGACGACTTATTCATGTCTTGTGTTTCGATTGGGGACTCGTGGTTGCTGGAGATCTCTGTATTGAAGCGAGCTGAACATCTGAGACCTCGTGAGTTATAACGCTATCACAATTAAGACCTGGGACAAGATTTAAAATTAACACCGGCTTTACGTGACCGTGCCGTCAGCCCATGGGCTGAATTGACCACTTAACACCAGGTGGCCTGAATGAGAATATAGAAAATAAGAGATATACTAGATAGATATACTAGGTATATACAATTATTATAAACAACTTGAGGGTTTGCTCTTACCGCTAGTTGCAAAACTGCTTTGGCGAATATTTTAAATACAATACTGGCCATTGTTTCAGACAGACAGCAGACAATGAGCCAATTGGACTCCTTTATGGTTACAAGACACACAAAAGACTAACTAAATGGCAATAAGGTAGCAGTATCTAGTCGTTTTTTGTTCAGTAGAGGGACAATAATGATTATCCTTTCATGGCCCACACCAAGGGGAGGACTCAAGCCTGGTGGAGCATACTCCACCGCGCTGCTCCAATGCGGATTGGTGGAGAAACGGGCTAGTAGCCAATCCGTGTTTGATGTTACCGACCGCCCATAGGGCCTCCGACAAGGTTTATCGCTTCGTGATATTCGGTAATCTATCAAAATTAATTTCAAAAGGTAAATTTAATATTTCTGTACGCCGGTTACTAGGCTCTACACTTCTCTCTACAAGCGCTACAGGCTCTACATGGTGCTACAGTTTTGAATAATTGTCATTTTATTATTTTAAAAATTGATCTTGAATTCAGGACATAAATATAGTATATTTCTGTACGCTTGTCATTAAGGCTCTACACAATTCTCTACAAGCTCTACATGGCTGTATAATGTTTGAATGTCTGACTAAAGATAGTGCAGCTTTTACTTCTAAATAACTGAATAATTAATTTAAAAAAATCCATAGATATTCTTCGATTCTTTCTAACAAATCTGTTCTACCTCAGTTAAAAATCATAAAAGCAAATATAGAGCACCTGTCGTTCCCACGTTCACGCGATACTTGGTTAATATTATGATAATGTAATCAACACTCACTCGGCATGTCGAGATCGCTAATAAACTCCTCTGTCTCCACAACCCCTTGACTCAAGGCTGCCATCGCGATGAAAACTAAGAGATGCATAAGTCCGCTTCCAGTCTTCACCCACGAGTCCACAGGCAAACGCACAAGCTCCATAAAAACACTCAAACTAACACGCAATCCACCAAAACACTGGCCGCAAACACATCGTACGTCTTACGTCAGTTTGAAGGTCGTCAATTAAAAATTTGTATCGCTTTGAAATTCGAAATTGACACCGAAACACATCACAAACACCGCAAATCCAAAATCGAGTTCGGTTTTCGAATACCCTAATTCGTAGTCACTTCATCGAACAAACTTTAAGTTTACATGCCTCAGTAAGAAATTACGTTCCCTGAACGGTTTTAACCGGAGCCTATGAAGCGGAATGCACGTGTTTGTTAACTGTAAACAAATCGGCTTGATAAACACGTGATCGAAGGCGGACGCGGGCGTGCGTACTTCACAGCGCCACGGGGCGCACTGATCGAAAAGCGATACGCGGGGAACGCTTTGGAAAATAAATTCAGCTTCCAAATTCGAATTTTGAATCCGTGTTAGCAATAGTGCGATTTCTATTCAGCCAACAATCACGAAACCGCTTTAATATCAACGCCGCCTACTGCCGCAGAACGAATTCGAAAAGGAAGATTGCCGCGCAGCCTGAAAAAATACGGAAAATTTTGCAAGAAAAACGCCAACTTTTCCCTCCTTAATATACAAAAGCAACAATGCGGTAAATATATTCAATAATAACATTAGATAGGTACAGAGCTACGTTCCTATTACGGGCAACACAAAAATACAACGGTGAAAATTCATTATTATTACTGTCTGTCGCTTTATGAAACGAAACAAAAGCTCTTTGTGCTTATTATTGGGTCCTCTTCTGTCTGTAAACAATTCATTGCGTGGAGTAATCCACTTTAGTTCTCTTCTAAACCCAAGTTGACGTAAAAAGTTAATTAAAGTTTTTTTTGAAAAAAAATCTTCTTGCTTAACCTTAATTAGTTTGATTGGATAGCCCAACGGGCGCAATTGGGCTCTTCAACCCCGACCCTAATTTGGTAAAATTGTTTCCTAGTTATGATCTACGCCCTTCAGAGTCTTCTTGGTATTTAAACGTTTATCTCTTTCTTCTTCTTTCTTTCAGTTTCTTTTGGTAGGTACAGACTTTTGCGCAATAGTATGCATTTCACATAATTTTCAGGTCACTAAACTTTGTCGAGCACAAGAATACGTGTTCTAGATACAGAAAGGGATATTTTCGCGAGTTACAACCATTACAGTTAGCTTGGATTGGCACCTTAAGGCGGGTCCAGATATGTATCATTTGCCCGATCCGATCACCGTATCCGTTAACGTATCACGTATCAAGCCCCGTATCAAGTTGTGGACGTCTCGATTTGCTCCGTATCCGTATCTTCGCCGTATTCTTTGATGATCGGACAAAAACCGACACGACGTGGGACGGGCCGTATCATAACTGCGTATCGAGATCGCGCGGGTATCACCAACCGTCCACATATGCGATCATGATCGATGTGGTGATCGGACCAAGCAAATGATACATATCTGAACCCACCTTTACTGCCCCCCTTTTCAAGCGGTAAAGCCATAGTAGCTTGCTCGTCGTAAAGCAGTATGTTCTTCTAGGGTTTCGGCTTGGGAGGTATGGTTACCGGAGATACTTTGCCAGTAACCCATTAATGACCCACTACAGGGTCGGGTCTCCTTCTCGTAATGAGAGGGATGTAGGCCGCCGTCCACCATGCACCACTACTGCGGGTTGGTGGACTTCACATGCCTTTGAAAACATTTTTTTTTGTGAACTCTCAGGCATGCAGGTTCCCTCACGATGTTTTCCTTCACTGTAACAGCAGGTGATATTTAATTTAATGAAGCGCACATAACTTTTTTTTTACAAAGTCATTCGATTCGAGGTCAAATTCTAAGCCACTGGGCTATCACCGGAGGTGCTTTATTTGAGGCCAAAACATTCGTCCACTCCTTTCCTACAAAATAAAATGAAGGTAGGTACGTTTATTACTTGCTACCTAAGCGGTATGATTTTGTACCCTTTTATGTAGTGTTAAGTAGGTAATTGTCCCGCCATTGACGTACTACAAGGAGAAAGTAGCACTCATGTCCTAGAACTTTAGGGGCTACAGTTTTCTTATAGCCTTCAAAGCGGAAGCCAGATACAATAAAACATATTTTCCTTTATACATGTTTATTATATAGTACTAAATATAAACAAAAATACTTAGCTTGAATAAATAATATACACTCTACACTTCAAGTAATTTTTCCGCCCGCTATTTTGACCGGTTTGAAAAACTAAAAAATTGAATTGGTCGCCTCCTAACACGGCGAATTTGAGGTATTCTACTTTAAACTTGTCAAGATCAGATTTTAATTTTTGTCCAATAAAATGGTAGCGATGAATACTCTCAGATAATTTGAAGCTCATAAAACTTTAATTGCCCCAGTTTGGGTACGAATTAGAACGATAGCGTAACTTCCTTCAAGGCGGCGTATCAGTCGATGGGAACATAAAGTGGCTTAGCCGTGATACATTGTGCTCCACACGTGGCTTGTTGGCTTAGCGTGATGTATTGTTGTTCTTAGTTTAATTGATAACAAAGTAGCGCCCTTATACATGTGCGTACATAATTTTTATTTACAAGATTTAAGGTATCATAAAATTGTTGTTATAGTGCAAACACTCATCACAGCATAACTTCCAAAAATTCTTAAGCAAGACTGATTTCACTTTTGCTTATTAATCATAGAGAATTGCTTACCCCGATTTCACATTTGGTGTCTATTATACTTACAGATTCTCCTGACTTTATGGCTAATTGAAATGATAATACCTAATTCTTTTATAGATATATCATTTAGAATTGTGGCGTATCCTTGCAAGGCGGCGTATCAGTCGATGGGAACATAAAGTGGCTTAGCCGTGATACATTGTGCTCCACACGTGGCTTGCTGGCTTAGCGTGATGTATTGTTGTTCTCAGGGTAATGCTAAGCAAAGTAATGCTTTCATACTTTACTGCCTCGCGCTCGACGAGAAATAGTTATTTAATTTGTAAAAATAGATAATAACAACAATAGATCGTGTATTTTAAGCGGTCATTGCAAGTCATGGATACTAACAACCCTTCGATAAAAATGATTTTTTAGGGTTTCGATACCTTAAAATCTTAAGCGGCTCACTAATTCCAATAGTAATTTTGGTGAACATCTAGTAACTTAGTATAACCACTAATTAGTAACAAGTGAAGTGCGAGTGAGTGCGGATGGCGTAAACTCTTCAGAAAAACAATTATTTCGAGTAAAGCTAACCATTCTTTTTAATAAAACTTTCAAACCTTTATCAATGAAACTCCAAACAAAACTTTACTGTGAAGCCATTGTAATTCGAACAGTAAGGTATCTAGCACAACCCCAAGTAGGTAAAATCTTAAATTGGGGAGGTCATGAAAATAATAGGAATTAGAGGCCATTCATTCCCTTTTCTCTCAGCCGGTCTTTTATATCTATACACTAGACTGTGCCCGCGGAAATATCTATAGGGAGCAGTTCTGTTACTAATAACTACAGATAACCAAAGTAGGCAAACGAAGCAAATTCTCCGAAGTTGTAGCCGAAACGAGTAGCATTCGGTTGCGGTCCCCAGTTGCAGTGAGATAAGCTGATGGGAAATCTCCCATTTTCTCCAAAAACAACTCGTTCGGTAGATTTGCACACGTTTCGTTTACGAAGTTATGCACGCTTACTTACTTACCTACTGTTTGTATAATATAAATACTAACAAACAAATAAAATAAATTAGATCTACATAAGTAAACTAGAAAACGAGAAAATAGACTGACTCAACTCCAATTACAAAGTGACTGTAAAATAAATGACAAGAAAATTGCACGTTAAGTATTGCAGAGTTCTTGACTCCTTTGAGAGTTTTAGCATAAAATTGCGCGTATTTAGAGTGAGCCGAGCTTGAGTGCAGGTGGCTTTATATTTAAGCTCTGACCTGAGATTTAAGCCTATGAATCCGTAATTACTTTCTTTAGTTTTATGTTAGATTACTTACTTACTTTTAATTATAAATTAGGTGGGATTTGGCTTTTTAAATGATTTTATAATTTGACTATAAAATGGTGCCATACCTCTCTACTAGACTGTGCCCGCGGCCTCGCCCGCGTGGATTTTAGAACTTGGTCCAGAGAAGGAAAGAAAGTATCCTATATGTTAAACCAGGTTATGATCTATCTGTGTATCAAACTTCATCCAAATCTGTTCAGCCGTTTTCGCGTGAAAGAGTAACAAACATCCATCCATACTCGTAGACATTCGCATTTATAATCGTAGAAAAAACGGAAGCAAGTAGTAAAGGGGTACTTACTAAATACTTACCTACTAGGTTTTAAAGCAATGATTTTTCATATCCAACATTTAAGGTTCTAGAATACAGTTACTATTTATATACGAGTATATTTAATTACTAGTATCTACTTGAACGTATTTTATGTAACCTATAAACGCTGTAAATATAGCTGAAAAAGATTCTCCGCAATTTTCCTGAAAACGTGGGTACTATATTTAATCGAGCTCTTTCAAGCTATCGCAGAGGAGTAGAATGACGGTGTTCTTTTTCAGTTATGTTCTGAAAGGACCTGGAAGATCTGGAATTAATGATTGCTTTCTACTTTAATGAAACCAAAGAGTTCCTAGTTCTAGGTAAAATGTAATTTACAAAAAATGTTCAAAATTGTGCAAAAAAACTAATTGAATTTATTGTTTTTGATAATAAAGAAATAATGGATTTTGTGTAGTTTTCTTGAAAGACCTTTTTTCAAAACTACTTATGGTACTGTATCATTTAATGAATCTTCGTTACTTTGATCGCAGAAGGATAGGATGACGTTATCCTTTTTCAGGTGCATTTTGTTACGAAGCTCTGGGATTAATGATGCCTTTCAACTTTAATGAAACTCGAGCACAGGCGATCTAAGTAAAATTGCTTTATAGAATCTTTTTAGACTCATCTTCAGGTTTGTTTTGAGAAAAAATTACATGTACCGTTAATCTGTAGAGAAAAAACACAGCTTTCTTTCGAAAAGCATCTTCATAATAAGCCTGAGATATATAGATTAAAAACAACTGTATATATAAAAATTTATCGCGATATTTAGTCTCGCTAAAACTTGAAAACGGCTGGACCGATTTGGCTAACTTTGAAATTTTTGAAATGTTCGTACTTATAGGTCCAAGGAAAATTTAAATGTGAGAAAATTTGATAAGAAGTCGAGGAAAATTTAACAAAAATTGTTTGTTCTTCCTTAACATTAGTATAAATCTTATTTAATTTTTAGAGCGAATTTTTTGAAGTCGGTTTCATTGATTTCCTTTTTTTCTGCTGTAGGTATCATTTCAATTAATTCCTTCCTCTTAGTATAAAAACAGACAATTTGGAAACAATTATGTTATTATACAACCCATTTCTTATGTTCTTGAATGACGGACTAAAGAGTTTTCCAGTTGCATTGTTGAGATGAGCTGCAGTTAATGAGGCCTTCCCTTTGTTAACGAAGGCGGTGAAGGTAGGACGTAATAAGGATAAAAACAACAAAGGGTGCTATAAAAGTGAAAAAAAAAA